>APFE030634102.1:0-12859 GCA_000404065.3 Pinus taeda | reverse complement strand
TGGCAAAATGAAGGAGGGAAACTTAGAGGCAGCATTTTCTAAAGTGGCTATTTCACTTTTTGGGTTTTGAAAATTGATTGACTTTACTGGCTCTATTCTATGTTCAGCTTGAGCGCTGGACTCAACTTCACTTCCTTCTTGTTTTTCGTCTATATCCCAATAGTTAGGCGTATCCGTAGATATAGAGAATTTGGGTGCCTTGGATTCTCTTCTTTTCTTTTCTTTCTTCTTTCTTTCTTTGTCTTCTCTTCTATGTTTTTCTTCTTGTTGTTCATCATGGAGAAGCTTAAGATTAGCCAAAATTAACTCACTCTGGCACCCTAGATCATCCAAAACTTCTTCTGGATGTGCACACCATGTTGTAAGGTAATTACTGATTTGGTAAGTCTGATCTAAATCAGTGGTGTTTTGTGCATTATGCTCTATGAGAGGAGCACAATCAGCTCGTGTTATTGGTTGTTTGGATGTAGAAGATGTAGTACAAAACTTTGTCTTAGGAGGCCATTTCCCACCTTTTACAAAATGACGGTTTGCATATTGCCATTCTTCAATAGGAGGATATTGGGTATGTGAAATATGATGCATTTTATTTACAGCTAAAAAAGGTTTTGATTCGAGTATATACAATTCAGTTGGGGACAACTAAGGTTCAGAAATACTAACTTCTTCGAGTGGAGGTAACTCAATGCTTCGTGAAGATGATGCTTCAATTGGAGGTACAGGAAATACATATCTACGAGGCCTGGCAATAGGTCGAGGAATCTTTGGTTTTGTAGGAATAAGCTTTACTTGACCATTATCAATAGAGACTTGTTTAAGCTTAGACTCAAGCTTTCGTTCATCTGTAAATGACTTGTATTGAAAATACCAATTGCTTGGCAATTCAGTCAGATCATATAAGACACCTTCAACTTGGGTATTGGATAGACCAACAGTGACACAATCCTTTAAAACAGGTTGTTTAAGTTTAGGATGCGCCATGTTGGTTAGTTGAAAAGAGGCTTGAACTAAAGTAGAAAGATACTCACTATCTTCGATCATGTTAAGACCTTGAACTCCTACTAAGAGTTTCCAACAATATTTGAGATGGACATCATTCAAATTGATAGAATAATCAGGAAATATTATGCCATATTGACATCCAGTGGAAAGATTACCCATAATGGTTCCTATTCGTGCATTTTCATAGGTTTGATGACGGGTATCAAAGAGTTCAACAATGCAGGGGGTATTTAAGCCGTGTTGGAACAGAGGAGCAAGACCAATTCTTATACCACATTTGAATTTTTCCATCTATAAAATGAATACCTAAAAAATCAATACTGTCTTGGAACAGAAGCATTTTCTTCTCGGACAAAACAATACCATGTTGTTTTGCTTCTTCAAGGAATATCTTTAAATGTTTCAGATGTGATTCAAGATCTTGATTGTGAACCAAAATATCATCAATATATATAACAATAAAATCATATTTACCAAAGATACGATCCATTCATCTTTGAAAGAATGTTGGGGCATTCTTCAGACCAAACAAAACTACTCTCCATTGGTAAAAACCTGCGAGACATGTGAAAGTTGTTTTGTGCCGATCTTCTTCTTTGATTTGGATCTGGTAGTAACCATATTTCATATCGAACTTGCTGAAGATCTTGCTGTTCTGGATTTTCTGCATTATTGTTTCCTGGCGTGGCAGAGGATAATTAAAGCTCTTTGTGATTGCATTCAAAGGCTTATAATTGATTACCATTCTATCTTTTCCTCTGACTATTTCAGAGTGGTTTCTTACCAGGAAAGCAGAACAGGAATAATGTGAAGAACTTGGTTCAATCAACTGCAATTTTAATAATTCTTCAATTTGATTTCTTATTTCTTTTTCATCATTTGGTGTGCAGGGTATTAATTTGCCTTTAACCCCGTTATCATGGAGAGTGATTATGTCTTGCTGGCACTGAATGACGCGTGTCCGGCGGATGAGAGAGAAAACTACTCTCATCGCAGGGTAACGATCGAGCAAGTCACCCGTGCGATAAAAGCGATGACCGTAGGATCTGGAGACCCCATATCTAACGACAGAGATTGCACCCGATGGGAGACCGGATTTGGCGGAAGAATAGGCTGAGGCATATGACGTTTGGGGTCTGACATGACTGCTGAGCTGGCGGATGAATTATTTCACAGAATAACCAAAATAATGACCATTCGAGGAAAAGCTGGCACCCAGTTCATAAGGAGACAAGTGGCCACCTCTTTGTGAAATGTTACACAGTGGCGATGATACAGAAGTAGGGAATTCCAGCGGGCAGAGGCAAGCAATCCGAAGAGACGGAAGAGGAAGCGAACAATCAAGGGACAGATTGGCTTTAAGCCATGAATAGACAGAGAATAGAGTGAGACAGAGGAGACAACGGAGAGAGTGAAGCAAGAAGCAAAGAACAGAGCAGTCGAGCTGACCTGCAGAACTAAGGCAACATCAAGCAGACAGAACTGAGAAGGCTTGAGAGGTTCAAGCAATCCCTGTGAGGAGATCTGTCGGGAACTGAGTACCAAATTGGACTCATCCCATTAAGACCAGGAGGTCGAGACTTGGTAAGGGGGAGTCTGTGTACTCTAGTGGCTTGGGGAATCCAAGTACCACCCTACTAAGAATCATCTGTTACAGGAGACTCAAATTGAGCTCCTCATTGTAAAAAATCTGCTTAAAAACACAATAGAAAAGGCCACCACTGAACGCTGGACCAGGATACATAGCCCAGGAGGATTGGGTGAACTCCTTATTAAATTTTTGTGTTTTTGCATTTGCTTGTTGTGTTTCTCTTACTATTTTCCAATTGCTTGTGTATTTCACAATCTTATCGATCCATTGCTTAAAATAACATAGGCATATCCCAACACATGAGTCTATAATACCTACATTAATTAACTGAGATCATACATAAGTGATTTTCAGATCAGTTACCTCATCAAATTTTAGGAAGTATTCTTCTATGCTTTCTTCTTCACTCATTTTTAAGCTTTCAAACCTCATTCTGAAGGTTTGAAGTTTGGTCTGCTTGACTTTATCATCTTCTTCATGAGTCTAATTGAGCTTCACACACACTTTCTTGGCAAACTTACAATGCATAACCTTTATGATTTTGGATTGACTAATGACCTAAAATGAGGGTTTAACATATTTTTATACTTAAAAGAACCTCTCACTCCAAAGCTTAACAATTATATGATCTAGCTTATGTTGACAATTGCGGAATTAAGTACTTGAAACAGGTGTATGTCTTAGTTTATTTTAATTGTTTAAGTGCTTTAAGTTGATTTGTTTCTACTGATATTAAACACACATGACAACCATATAATGTAGCAAATAAGCATCAACACATAACAACAAATTTAATCTAGGAGTTCACCCAAATATCGTGGGCTACGTCTCCCTACATCCCTGATCTAAGCCTTCCTCCACAGTTGGCACTGGGCTGCCTGAAACTTCCCTCTAGCATCTCGGCCTTTAGAACTCTTCAGATGCTTTTGTAAACCATTTCAATGGATTTAGAAGGCTCATTATAATCATGAATGTTGTTGGTTCGTTGAGAACAGATATTGGTAGCTCCTCCAACTGCCTCCAACCCTTGGTGCCATTGAGCTCCAAAATCTCCTTGGATGAAAATCTCCTTGAAGATGGCTTCTTCAGCTTCTCTGGACTGTTCCATTGGCTTCAAAAATCCTCAATTAGCTTAGCCAGCCTCTTTTTTCACTCTCTTAGGTCGAAAACTGCTCCTGGAGTGCATTTATTCATTATCTCCTAGAGATCCTCCACTAAATCTGGTTAAATTTGGTGAACTCCAGTTAAATGTGGTTAAATTTGGCCATATCCACCTTTTTTAGCACTCCGCCGAGCTTAAATGTCGGAACTGACCATAACTGTCGGCATTTAGCGCACATGTGATAGGTATTACAACTGGTGGTTAGGGGATAACGTTGTTAAGGCTGGAGGTTTTGATGGCCACGGTTAACTCCATGGTAATGTGACCAGTCTTTCAGGACCGTTGGCAGTCCTGACCCCCAAATCTCCACCCATTAAACTTTAAATTAAACCTTTAGCCCTTAGCTGTTAAGAACCAATGTAGAACGGAGTTGCTAGCGTGCTTGTTTAGCCAACCGGAGGTCACGGGTTCGATTTTGTTAGACCCAACGAAATTTTACAATACCATTCCAGGGCCATGTGGTGGCTTCTGGGCTTGCCACGTGTCAGCTCCTGATTGGTCGGCCAAAAGGAACATTCTAGGGAATATTCCTTGGAATATTCATTTTTTAATATTTTCCAAAAATCATTTTATTCTTGGAAATCGCAGTTTACTAAACATTTTCAAATTGCAATAACTTCCTCATATGGTGTCAGTTTTTTGAACCGTTCATGTCGCCAGAATCAGGAAGAGGAGATCTATCTGGTCGTTCAGGTTTGTTACTATTTTGAACACTTTGAAATTTGAGCTATCATTAAAGTCTTGGATCAATATATGATCACTCCTCCCCATTGGGAATCTTCTAGACCCCAAAACGCTGATATACTGATCTGAACAGTAGATGAGAATTCAATACCCTCTTCTTTCAGCCTCCATACACTTTCCTGCATGGTGGGTGCCTTTGAACCAAATCTCAAAGATAGTCGACACTTCCCTTCCTGGATACGCTTGTTCTCCTGTTAAGATTTTTCTTCCTTGAACTCATTCAGAATGTATAGAAGGTAGCAGAACATTACTTCCAAGCCAATTCCATGGCGACCTTTGCTGCTGCAAAACTCCTTCAGCAGACGATGTCAAAATACAAGAAAACAACTTAACGACATAAATTCTTGCTCCATCAAAATAAACAAATTTCACATCATGTGAATCATCATCATGTCTTTACATATTGTGTACAAATGATTGACTAAATTCGAAGCCGACAAAAACATGCCCTTTCAACAATTGACCCTTCAAGTCAAGCATGTACAAAAAGAATTTTAATGATTCTTTTACAAAGATAAAACACTTCATCAATATCCTTTTACAATCTTGGAGACCAAATCAACTTTTCCAAGTCGACATGACATTACATGCATGTTTAAACAAAACAATATGATGGTCGATTGCTTTCCATCAAGTCAATTACATACATGTTCAAATACAAGGAAATCATTAACATCCTTGTGTTCATACATTCCATCCTCATGCATGTATTTGATTTTTCAACTTTCTCTTAAGTACAATCATGAGTACGAGATCCTCGATCACATGTACACGTAATTTCAAAGCTGAAATGAAGATAAATTTGTTGCAATAAAGTGAGTCTACATACTCAACTTTTCCATCCTGCAACTTGCATTCCATTAGCAAAGAAATGCAAGTAGATGTGACACATTTCTTTTCACATCAAAATACATGTAACTTTAATTGGATAAGAATTATAACCATTTCTTACCAATCCACACCAAAGGTGCTTCCTTTAACTGCACATCGATATCAACATGTGGATCATCTTGGAACACATCAATTATGGAAACTTCCTTTCCATTCTTGCCATACTCTTTCTCCACATCAAATTTCGTGGAAGCTGTAGAGCCTCTAACCTACACCTCATCATTCACTATTATCTACTGTTTTTCATCACCTATCTCTCTCTTTCACCTCATTTTCCCTGTTAAACCACCCAGATCATTACCATATGTCATTAAGCATGATCAAGTGAACTTGCTAATGGTGACTGTTTTGTTTTAGATTTTGACATATTTAACAGGCTTCCGCAGCTATCTTGATGATTCCGCACCACCTGGAGATTCCGCAGCCTTTTTGTGTTCTCAAGGTTCCACTGTCTTTTGCCAAAACGAGGCCACATGGTACTTAGGATCCAAGTGCTCGCGGTTCTGTGCCATTGTCAATCATTCCACGTGCATCCATACCTCCGTCAAACAAGGGGCAAAGCCGTCAACAAAGGCAAGGCTAACGGTGATGCGTGAGCTGTTTGTCAGTCACTTAGACGTCGCTTGCCCGTTTGCAGGACGTGGGGAACTTAATCTATTTGGATTTAATCCCATGACGACCAGACCTCCAACTCACCCACCTGCTCATGACGTGTTTATTAGTTTTAATTGCACATGACAGTTTGTATTTTCCGTTTTTAGCAGCACGCATAGGCCATCCTTCAGATGCCTATAAATATTTGCGTCTGCGTACGCTTAAAGGACTTTTTATTTGCTGTATGTTTGTGAACTTGTTGTAATTTTTGAGCATTTCCAAAACTCTGTTTTCATAGTGCTGTTCTAGCACTCTTAACTGTGAATTTCTTCATATGGAGAAATAGAACCAGCGCTATTTTGGAGCTTTCAATACTTTGAGTCTTCTTGGGTTATGTGAATGGAGGGCCCCTGTTCATACTAGCCTTGTATAGTATTTTCATGTTCAGCATTTTCTTTTCTTGATCTATAAACAACATGATTTACTTCATTTTAATGCATTTTGGATCCTTTCTTTAAGCTGATCAGCATTGCTCTTTTGCAGGTTTTTGACCCAAGATTATTAATGTGTTTTTGTGTTTGCTTTGCATCTAGTGGTAGTTTCAGTTGACAGATTTAAAGCTGCTGCTCCTTACTTTATTTCATAGCTAGTTTTTAGTTTTAATTTTCAAAACTGTCTGCTAATATATGAATGGTCTCTTACTATAAATTGTTTATCTCTTAGAGATCAGAATATTAATCACTTGCAGCTGGCTTTGGGTGCTTTCTAGACTAATCCTTAGCTACTCTCTAATCGTGCTTTACACAGTACTATGTGATATAGGCAGAGAGTTAGAAAGAGCAAAATATTATCACTAGTCTTTAAAGTAGATTTTCTCATTTTTATCAGTTATTAGACTCACTTTTAGCTACTTCTTAATCGTGTCTTACACAGTACTATGTGTTAGAGGCAGAGAGTTAGGAAGAGATAACCATTATCATTGGTCTTTTAAGTGATTTTCTTATTTTTGCAGTAGCATGAATGGTGTCTAATACCATTAGAAAGTGGTTCTTTGTTTTCAGTTTATTTTAATTCATTTCCTTCAAAGCCTTCATTTTCAGCAAATATTTAGAAACCACTAATCACACACCCTCACTCACTTAGAATTCACTCCACACACACCATCACTCATTTGTTTATAAATACATCACTCCATCTTAGGAAGATAAAATAATCACAAACAACACCCCCAAACGACAAAAAGCTTTAAGAGGTTGCTTAAGTACATATAGTACACCTTCACTTCATCAGCTTACGAGCCCCGGGTTGACAATTAATGATATCAATTTAGGAATACTAAATTGACCAAACAGAAGCATTGTTGGATTCAAAGTCCAACTCCTTTCAACAATATGTCCTTGCTTATGGCAATAAGTACAACACATGTTCATCTTCTTGATAACATAATTTGCCTTGTCCAATGGACCTTTGGCTCCTTGCCTTCTTTCCCTCAAAATTTTCCTATATGTGGCCATTCTCTTCCAACATCTAGAAACACTATGGTTAACCAAACCACAAAAGGAACACGCAAGTCTTTTCCAATGCTTATGTGAAAATTTACCATGCTTAACATAATCAAAAGAAGTGTGATGGAAATCAGATTTGTACCTTTCTCTTTCACCTCTATTACCTTCATGAGGAGGTGAATCAAATGAAGAAGTAGCTCCCTTTGGAACACCATCAATCCCTTCAATGGTTTTAGAGCTTTCACCACTTTCTGGTTCAAGTGCATGCTTATATACACATTCTTCCTGCAAATGATGTTTCAAACAATTGCATCCCCCAAGAATACAATCTTTACAAACTTGAGGTAGGGAACCTAAAATGAAACTCCTTCTAGGAACTATTTCAATTGCCTTCATGGCTGCTTTGGAACTTTCTCCATAAGATTGTCCATAGCCAAGACCCAAATACTTAGGCCTTTCCTCAACCATTATTGGCTCAATAATGCCCTATGCATGTTTGCCCAATCCTTTTCCTTCATATGCCATTTTGGACATTAACTTGGACCCTATGCCTATTGTATGTTTTTCAAAAGAACCAACATAAACATTCTTAGAGGAAATTGAAGACAAACTAGAATTGTTTACCTCATCTTCAAGCTGATACTTCTTCAAGAAGTTGTGTCTCCAACTCATGCATCCTTTCCATATCCATATTTGTAATATGAAATTGTCTCTCCATTTCCTGCAATTTTCCAAAAAGCAACTGCTTCTCTTCCTTCATGGAATTCAACTGCTCTCGAAGTTCAATGTTCATTTCTCTCACCATAACCATCATGATGAACAAATCTCGCTTCGAGTCTCCATCAAAGAATCTTGTGAAAGAGGAGGATTTGGAAAACTCACTTGTAGAAGTTTTCATCATCAAAATGAACAAAATCACTTCAACAAAATTCTCAAAGCTTTCAAAGAACTAATGAAAAATTTCTGAACTAAATGGCAGTAGAATCAAATTCTTACTTAAGCAGCCTTTTGCAAACAAACCCTCTTATGTTTCAAGGATTGCCTTGAGGTCCTTTGGGTGAGGAGAATGCCTTCAACCCTTCTTCCTTCTTGTCCTCTCCTGGACTTAGCTTATGAGTAGCTTTCCCTTCACCTTTGCAAACTCAAACAATAGTCAGTTTACAAACAATCAAACAGTAGAATTTGACTATTTGAACACCTTTCAAACAAGCAATCTTTTTCTCTATCAATCAAGCATCCTGCTCTAATACCACCTGATCTGAAATGAGGGTTTAACATCTTGTTATACTTACAAGAGCCTCTCACTCCAAAACTTAACAACTATATGATCTAGCTTATGTTGACAATTGCGGAGTTAAGTACTTGAAACAGGTGTATGTCTTAGTTTGTTTTAACTATTTAAGTGCTTTGAGTTGATTTGTTTCTATTAATATTAAACACACATAACAACGATATAATGCAGCAAATAAACATCAACACATAACAACAAAGTTAATCTAGGAGTTCACCAGAATATCATGGGCTATGTCTCCTTTAGCCTATGTCAATTTGACTTGGCTCTTTGGGATTATGGCTTCAATTCTTTTACAAGTTCCACAATCAACTCCAATGGTTATTGACTAAGCCAATGGGCTTAGAAAACCATCTATATCCCTGTCATGGTTGTGATCATTCTACAAATAGATCTAAGATCCCTTAGACTTGATTCCTTCAATCGGTGCACTGAGCTTCCTTAAGCTTCTTGATGGCACTAACTCCTTCACAATTCTTCAACTATCTCTAAAACCTCTTCTACACTCTCCAACACATATCAGACATCAATAATAGACTATTCATTTGCTCAAAATGAACACTGCATCCACGATCTAAGCCTTCCTCCACGGTTGGCACTAGGCTGCCTGAAACTTCCCTGTAGCATCTTAGCCTTTAGAAGTCTTCAAGTGCTTCTGTAAACCCTTGCAATGGATTCAGAAGTCTTATTACAGTCAAGAATGATTGTTGGTTTGTTGAGAACGGATACTGGTAGCTCCTGCAACTGCTTCCAACCCCTGGTGGCCCTCATCTCCAAAATCTCCCTGGATGAAAATCTCCTTGAAGATGGCTTCTTCAGCTTCTCTGTACTATTCCAATGGCTTCAAAGGGCCTCAATTAGCCTAGCCAGCCTCTTGTTTCACTCTCTTAGGTCGAAAACTACTCCTGGAGTGCATTTATTCATTATCTCCTAGAGATCCTCCACTAAATCTGGTGAACTCCAGTTAACTATGGTTAAATTTGGCCATATCCTCCTATTTTAGCGCTCCACCAAGCTTAACCGCTAGAACTGACCGTAATTGTCAACGTTTGGCGTGCATGTGATAGGTATTACAACTGGCGGTTAGGGGATAACATTGCTAAGGCTGGCGGTTTTGATGGCCACGATTAACTCCACGGTAATGTGACCAGTATTTCGGGACCGCTGGTGGTCCTGACCCCCAAACCTCCACCCGTAAAAATTTAAATTAAACATTTAACGCTTAGTTTTTAAGAACCAATGTAGAGCGGAGTTGGTAGCACGCTTGTTTAGCCAGCCGGAGTTCACGGCTTCGATTCCGTTGGACCCAACAAAATTTTACAATACCATTCCAGGGCCACATGGCGGCCTCCAAGCTTGCCACATGTCAGCTCTTGATTGGTCGGCCAAAAGGAAAAGGAATATTCCTTCAAATATTTTAAGGAATATTCCTTGGAATATTCATTTTTTAATATTTTCCAAAAATCATTTTATTCTTGGAAATTGCAGTTTACTGAACTTTTTCAAATTGCAATGTTAGAAAATTATATATTATGGAGCAATGGAACACATAAAATATTGCAGAAATATAAACACAGAAAACGCATAAAACAAGAGAGACATAGATATACGTGGTTCACCTAGTTTGGGCTACGTCCACCCCGAACAACCAATCCTTCCTTTCTATTATCCAGCAAAATGAAGGGACACAACCTACAACAGATCCGCTGTAATATCCTCTGTTTTCTCTCACAGTCTCACCTCTCTATTTCTCGCTCAGAGAATACACATCTATTACGCAGCCTCAAATACAATGCCCTCATACAAAGAGAGGGGTTGCCTTCTAGGGTAAAAAACCCTAAACTAAACATAAGTTCTACCGTCAGGTCATCCGCCTAATGAATGGCCCAGATTGACTAGAAATTACTATACTTTTACAAGGCAATTTTACATCTGTTTTTAGCTTCGGGGCGCTGCCCTCGAAACCCCCGCCGGGGGACTGCTAGCCCCCGGACCCCCCAGCCAGGGGGGATTGGCCCCCCCGAACCCCCGCGGGGGGGACAAGTCCCCCCCGCACCCCCCCGCGTGGAGGGGTGAACAAACTTCCTGGGGTATACATCCGGCTGAAACAAAGACCTTTGAACAATCATGCTCCACACCCAACAATCTCCCACTTGGAGATTGATTGTAGCAACTCCACCGCTGCTTCATTTGTTGGACAATGACTCCTCTTTGGACCTGGCTGTTTCTCATCTTCATCGTCATCCTTGAAGACCAATTGAAACTGAGCATAATCTTAGTTTCTCCCTGGTTACAACTTTTGTTAGCATATCTGCAAGATTCTTGCTAGTGTGTACCTTTCCCAGCTTCAACTCTCCATCTTCCAACACTGATCATATGAAATGGTACTTGAGTTGTATGTGTTTAGTCCTGGAATGAAATGTTGATTTCTTTGCAAGATGAATGGCACTTTGGCTATCACTGTATAATGTGCCCATATCATGATCCTTACCCAATTCACCCATAAACCTTTGTAACCAAATCATTTCTTTACTAGCCTCTATAGCATCAACATACTCTGCTTCTGTTGTTGAAAGTGCAACAACACTTTGGATTTTTGAAACCCAACTGACAGTTGTTCCACTTACAGTAAATACATATCTTGTAGTGCTCCTCCTATTATCTCTATCACCTGCGATATCTGCATCAATGTATCCCTGTAGAGAAATGTTTGAACCACCAAAGCATAATGCTTGATTTGTGGTACCTTTCAAATATCTGAGAATCCATTTCACTGCCATCCAATGTTCCTTTCCTGGATTGTTCATGTACCTGCTTACAACTCCAACTGCATGTGCAATATCAGGCCTTGTGCAGACCATTGCATACATTAAGCTTCCAACTGCTGATGCATATGGAACTTTAGACATATAATCATTGTCTTCTTGGGTCTTTGGGCATATTTCCTTACTAAGTTTGAAATGGCTAGCAAAAGGTGTACTAACTGGTTTTGCATTGTGCATATTAAATCTTTTCAACACTTTTTGTATGTACTCATTCTGAGACAATGTTAATTTACGATTTTTCGTGTCTCTAGTTATTCTCATACCAAGGATTTGTTTTGCAACTCCCAAATCCTTCATTGCAAATGAATTTGCCAATTTTCTTTTGAGCACATTTATTTCCTACATGTTAGAACCTATAAGAAGCATGTCATCTACATACAATAACAATATAATATAGCTGCCATCATTTTGCTTTTTCAGATAAACACAATGATCAGAGTGACATCTAGTATAACCTTGTTCAGACATAAACTTGTCAAATTTTAGATGCCACTACCTTGGAGCCTGTTTTAAGCCATACAAGCTTTTCTTCAACCTGCATACTAGTTTCTCCTTCCCTTTTACCTCATATCCTTGTGGCTGCTGCATATATATCTCATCCTCCAAATCCCCATGGAGAAAAGCCGTCTTTACATCTAACTGCTGAAGATGCAAATCTTCAACTGCTACTAGACTTAAAATAGTTCTTATTGAAGTCCTTTTAACAACAGAAGAAATATCTCATCAAAATCAATACCTTTCTTCTGCGCAAACCCCTTCACCACAAGTCTAGCTTTGTACCTCTGTTTTCCTCCATCTTCTTCCTTAAGTCCCAAGTTTGGTTATGCATTAAGGAGTCCATCTCTTCTTCCATGGCTACCTCCCACTTCTTCCTGCTTTCAACTTGCATTGCTTCTTCATAACGTTCGGGTTCACCAGAATCAGTCAAAAATAAATAATATAATGAAGGAGAGTATCATTCAGGGGGTATACTTATCCTGGTAGATCTTCTAACACCACTTTCAGGTGTTTGGGGTGCCTGTTGCTGTTGTGGTGGTTGTTGATTATTATTATTTCAGGCACCTTTACCTTTTCAGTGATCTCATCAAGAACTGCGTATTCCTTGTTTTCTTTTTCCTGCAACTGATTCTTATAAAAGACCTTTTCATTGAATATTACATCTCTGCTCCTAATGATTTTGTGATTTTCATAATCATATAAGTGATAACCAAAATCATTAACACCATATCCAATAAAGGTACATTTGTTTGATTT
>APFE030634098.1:0-12219 GCA_000404065.3 Pinus taeda | reverse complement strand
TAGTGGGGGAGAAGCATCAACATTTTTGTTTTTCTTATCTCATCTCCTCATTGTAAATTCTCAAAGAGTTTGTTTCAACACTTCAGTATTTCAATAAAGAAGTTATTTTGTCTTTGTTCTAATCAGAGGGACCTGTTTAAGCACTATGCAGTGGGACCTATTCAGAAGACCATGTTACCAGCACCAACATTAAAGGGGCCTGTTCAACAAACATCAAAGGGACCTGTTAGATACTGCTATCTCAAGCTAGCTACTTCAACAAAGCTTCAACAAAGTTTCAACAGATATTCAAAGGTTGCTTGTCACCGAGGCTCCATCAAACACCAGAGGTCAAGGAAGCTGCACACATATAGTTCTTTTACAGATTTCAAAGAAGTTGCACAAACATTCTCTAGATCTCAGAGGGACCTGTTATGGACAACAAAGATTAGTCATATCTGAACAAGAAAGACCAGTCCTACCTATGCATGCCAACTCAACTCTTGATCAACCAATAAAAGTGTAATGTATTGTTATAATTTTTATTTTTAACATTTAAATTCTTAGATTATTTTAGTGTTAAATGTGATGACTATGAATGACTATGATCAATTTCTAAAACACCTATATATATCCATCACCCTTGTCATATTCCTAATTCCTATCATTTCCCAACACTCTATCCTATCCCCATACTCCTCCTACGATTTTTTAAATATTCTATTATACCACCCTCCCAGCCTTGTTATTAACTCCTCATCGACCATCAAACCTTACTATCAATCTAACATCTCCCTATTCAGCCAAGTACCAATGAGCAAGGGACAGGTGGTGAACTATTGGAAAGCCAAATGTTACACAATTTCATTCATTGTTTTTCAATTGGCCAAGTTATAACATGATCGTTCAACTAAGTCAACTCATGCAAACAACTATCCGTTATTATACTCCAGTACTCCATACATGCTTACGACGTTCTCATGATGGTACTCATACCACCTAGTACAACTACTCCTCTGTCATTGAAATATGAATATGCTCTGTTATTATTATAGTGAATTGGGTCAAGTCGGTTGTTAAAGTTCAATTTCATTCTCAGTTGTAAAAAGGGCATTCCATACTAGTAATTCCAGCGATGTGATTTCCAAAAAAAGGCCGAGAACAGAAAATGCTATGAAAGGAAATCACATTAATTGGGCTCACAAGTTTCCACCTCTGCCATAATTCAAGGACAGTCATCCGGTCGCTGCCTACGCCATTGAAGAAGCTGATCTCGAAGAACAGAGGGTGCTACCAAGTCAGTTGTGTGCAGCGAAAAGCAAAGGTAACAAACCAAAAGACCCTTCTTAAATTATTAAGCATAAACGAAGAGGGTTAGAGTAGGAGTTTCTCTGTCAAAATGACTAATAGAGTAGAGCCAAACACATTTGATAGTTCTCAGTACCACGATGACTGTATTGCAATTTTAAGAGAAAAACAATGGCTACCCTTCTTGGAGAAGTTTATTGGGAGCAATGAGGAAGTAACTAAACAGTTTGCCTTTACATTTAATGGAGAGAAAGCATTGATAGGCAACTTCTCATTTAGGATTTCAGAAGACACCATAGCACAATCCTTAGGGATAAGCCCATAAGGAGAAAAGTACTTCAAAACAAAACAATTCAAGGAAAAAACATGGACCCAATTCATTTCCAAGTCGAGGGTTTCATCTGTTAACTGGAAGAAGGGTGTCCCTAGGAGCTGGCTGATGCATCCATGGGACGAAATGGTGTATATCATTCAAAAATTTGTTACGTGTGAGGGTCGTTACAACATAGTCTATTTATACCACATCAAACTCCTGTTACATTTAAAAGGGCAGTGCACCATTAGTTTACCATATTTCGTCTTGTAGAGATTGACCAATATGTCAAAAACTATCCAAAAGCAAAAGGGTAATGAGGACAAAATCTTGTATCATTTCAGGTTAATTTAAATTCTCATTGAATTTGAAGTGCAGGAAAGGGGAAAGACATGGAAGGAATTTCTGGTTTCCAATCAAATCAAAGATGGAGAGGATGAGCAAGAACAGCAAGAGCACTCAGGATTTATGCTTGACATTGATTAAGAGATCCATGTGCACAAGTCAAACAATGTCCCTCCACCTAGCAGTAGTGTGAGGACGAGAAAGATGAGGCAAGAGGCTACCAGAAAATGGAGCAAGATAAAATTTTCACTACATATACAAGAAGATCCAGGAGAGCACAAAAGACCCAGCTACAAGAAGATCAACCAGAATCAAATGCACATGCACTGATGGACATCGAGAGAAGTGCTCACTCACAGCCTGGACCAGAAGCCGAAATGGAGGTTGAGAGCAACAATAGGCAAGGAAAAGAGTCATCACCTGCAATCAAGAAACAAAGGAGGCTGGAAAAATAAATTGAAAAGTTAAAAGAAGAATTGATGGAGGCCAACATGCTAGAAAAAGTCATCAAGAGGGAGAATGAGATGTTGAAAACTCAGAGTAAGAAAACCCAGCAGAAGAACGAGAAGCTTAAGGAGAAAATCAAAGAGCTCAAGGCTGAACAAACTAACATTTTCAAGTGGGCAACCAAATGGTATACTCAAAAGAAAGCCCTCAAGGAGAAATACAAGAATTTGAAGCATGAGCTCCACATTCAGAAAGATGCCCAAGCTAAGAAGAACATAGATGCATTGTTAAAAGTAGCAGAGGTATAGGTAGGAGCAGAGTATAGAAGCAGCACATCATGATTAGCATGAGGACATGCTAAGTCATTGAGCTTCGGGGAGATGTTGGTACCATTCCATTACCATCTTTTTCTTCTAGAAACACCATCATTTGTCTATCTTTTTCCTCCATAGACCCCTATATCCATCGAAATTGATTAATTGATAGCATTATAGTTGTTAGTTTACATTAAAGTTAATTTATGAATTTTTATGTTAGAAATTAGGAATTTTCAACAAAAAGGTTATAGGAAGTCATAACATCCTGTAAATGGTTTATCATTTGACACGTGGCATGATAGGCAAGGCAAAGCAATGGATAGGAACGAGACCTAGAATGTACATGCATAGTGAAAAATCGATTCTACAGCAAATCAAAAGATCTTGGTTATGCGGTCAACGCTGGTCAAACCCCAGCCTTTTGGTTACAAAGGTAGTAAAAAGCCATGGTTTCCCAAACCGGTTTCATTTTGTTTTTTTGGAAATCGGTTTAGATTAGGAATGACCAAAAATCACTCCATTGTAAAAGTAGAAACATCTGCTTAATGAATGTACATCCGATTCAAATAGGGGCAGGCAGATAAAGACTGTGTATTATTTTGTTTTGAAGAACAGTTACGATTATTATCTTTGTGTATTGTTTGAGAACAGAACTCTTGTATGTGATTGCAATCTTCAGCACTTCAATATAGTCACGGTTTTACTCCAGCAGTGTTTATGCGTTAATACTCTCATTGCCTGAGTTTACTTCAGTGTGCCATTGAAACGTGGACAGGCCCTGCATGGATTGGTATACTGTTAATTTCATTTCCTTAGCAGTTTTTTGAATTTGAATAGAATGCATAGTGTTTAGTGTTATTTCTATGTTTATGACTTTGTCGATTTGATTAGAAAATCTCACAAATGGTATTTATGGTGATAGCTTGAAGATTTTATCATTAGATCATTGAACGATACGAAATTTGATCCATCGTTATATTTTAAAGCATCTCCATAGACTCTGTTTTTATGCATTTAAAATTCAGTGTGCTTTTGATTTTTCATGAATGCTTAAGTGTTAACTAGACATAGCTTTTGTGCATAGCATCCTTGTAAGAGGATTAAAATCTCAGTCTAGAAATATGCTGTATCCTTAGGACAGTTAGATAAGTTAGGTGATCTGAGTGTTAAGGTGAGAGGAAACATATCTTAACCTCCCGTAAAGGAGTACTGTAGCCTATCTCAATAAACACTTAGTTAGGAATCCTTTATGTCTATATACCTTAGACACATGCCTCGAAGTTTACTTACCTTGGTCAATAATAAATCTAGTCTAATCTACCACCCTAGATTGGCCACTACAAAGACTGAAGAAATTTTATCCCAAAGAAATGATCCAATGAATTTCATTCGGGAAGGACAGAGATTGTTTGAAGATTATATGGAGGTTCTTAAAGAACAAGAGGGTAAGGATGAAAGGGAGGCAGTCAGAATCAAGCAATTTCAAAGAAGAGATAACCAGCAACAGGCTAAGGAAGAAGAAGTTCACTATTGTGAACAAAAGCAGGGAAGCATCATTGAAATAGATGATGTGGAGGAGAGACTAGTTGACAGTCTCATGAATTCTTCTGAGAATTCAAAACAACATACTGATGTGCTGACAGAGGAGAAAGAAATAGAGAAACAAATTGAATTGTTGCCAAAGGAAGATAAGGCACATAAGCCTTATGTTTTTTATTTTAACAAATGTTTTGTGAATGCAGGTTTAGTTGCAGATGCTGGAGGAAATTTGGCACAAATGAGCAGCCAAATAAAGATGAAAGAATAAGATTCTGTGGAAGAATTTAATCCATGGAACAAAGATGTTCAATTGCTGGAGAGAATGCTTGAAAGTCAGAATCCAATGCAGAAATTAGATGTTGCAGAGGGAGATATCCTTTAGGATATTCAGGAAGTTTGGGTGGAGGCAATGTCTACAATGGTAGAAAGAGAAAGGGTAATGTCTACAATGGTAGCAAGAGAAAGAACAATGTCTACAATGGTAGCAAGAGAAAAAGTAGAATAAAATAAACAGCAATTTGAAGAGTTAGTAGATAGCAGCAACAACCTGAATCAAAGAGAAAGAGGTAATAGTGAATGGTAGAATATGGACCAGCCCAAATATATGCTAGAGATGGAGATTGAAGATTTATGGCAGTTAACGATGAAAGGATCCATATGGAGGAAAATGATAGCAGCAGGAAGGATGATCAATTAGAACTTGAACCTGACTGACAAGGAGAGGAAGATGAAACTGAAGACAACATAAATACAGTAGCAGCAAAGGTGCAAGACATTTGGGCAGCTACAAACGAAAGTTTGGAACCCTAGAGGTTTTTATCAACACATAAAGACACATGATCAGGAGGTCATGAATATTTTCTACTTTGGGAGTCTGATGCAGGAGCATTCAACCCAAGAGAAAATCGTTTTAATTTAGTAGACATAGGGGGTCATGTCTTTTAATGTAATAATTAGGCTTTTGAGTGAGTAGGATAAGAATTAATTAGATAATGTGAGGATGTTGTAAATGCTCTTGAATTAAGGAGAACATGAGTTTTTAATAATGACAAGAGAGTTAGAAGTCAATTATAACTCTTAAGGCAGTTTCATGATTCGGGAACTAGAGAGAGTTCTTAGGGACTTAGAGGACATTTAGGAGTCAGTTCAATAGATTAAGGATCTAAGCTAGAATTAGTTCAATAGAACCGTGTTGTATAAAGATAAGCCTAAAAGGCGAGAATGAGTCAGTCAGTAGTCAGAGAAGTAGCTAGAGGGTAGCTAGTGAGTCAAAGAGTCAGATTGTAAGCCTACGGGCAGGGGAAGAAAATCCACTGATCAGAAAATTAGGCCAGAGAGAGACTCTTGTGTAAATACTCGTTTGTTAATGCAACAACTCGATTCAGAGTGTGTATAATGTGTACTGTGTAATTGAATTACAATATGTGTGTGGCTAGAGTGTTTCTGCATAACTTATGATGCAAGTGTAGAACAGAGGTGGAATACAAAGAAGTGTAACAGAACAACTTCCAGCTGCGGTTGGGTAGAAGTTGTTGAGGCAGCTCCATAGTTGCGATTATGGGTAGGGTTGTCTTAGAGACAACAATTCCAACAAAGGAGTGTTGGGTAGAATTGTTAATCAGCGAATGGTCCGAGGAGAGAACCATAGACTTTGTGTTTCAGCTTGGTCACACAGTGATAGTACAAAAGAAAGCCTTTAGTGCTAGAGTGAAGGGGGAGGAGCATAAAGGCATGAATGGAATTAAATTAAGGAGAGGGTTGTGGTGGAATGGTGAAGGACAAAGAACCTTTGAAGAAATCTAAAAACACAGTGAAACGCTGAAGAAATAGCGTAAAACCCTAAGTAAACAGAGTAGCGGAGAAGTGAATAATTGATGCACAACAACCGTTGGATCTGGAAGATCAATAGTTAAGATTAAATCATGAGAGTGGAACAGGTAATATCGCATCACAATACCTCAAAGGGAGGAATCAGTCTTGAGCAAAATGCGATGTGCGACATGCGATTTAGGAGCAGACCCGACAAACTATATACTGCAACCTAGAACCCATCGGGTCCGTAAGTCATGTCGGATCAGAGCTTTTAAGTGGAAAAGGCTAGGAGCTGAAGGACAGTGCGATAGCCAATAGGCAATAGTGATAAGTGCTGATTGGAGTTTGGGCAGATCAGAGATCGAAGGTCGGGTGTTTCAGAGATCGGAGCAACAATGCGGAAAGAATTGGTATTAATGGACCCAACGATAAATATGAATGCGGGTGTATAGATTTTGAGATCCGCTTATGTGTTCGGAGCGGCTTTTCCTCTATATTTCCTGTATTTCCTTAAAGTATGGTGGTGAGTCTTTTAAGGTTTAAGCATTATTTAAATGCTTCCTATATTCGCATATCGGAGTTGGAGGGGTGATAAGAGTTGTATGTGGCATGTGGAGACTGCGATGAGTGATTACGATAAAGGTGTACTTTGGAAACTATGCAAAGGATTTAAAAAGGTGGAAAAGGTAAGTTTATGCCATTTATGTGTATTTCTATGTATAATAGAAATAAAGCGTCGATTGAAGGTTTGGTGGTTATGTCCACATTAACCAAAGTTTAAAGAGGGGTTTGTTATATATATGCAACAACAATGCTATGAAGGCCTAAAGCGCAGATAAGGCTTAAACTAAAGTTTATAAGGGGTGATTGATTTATGATATAAAGGGAAAATGTGAGTTAAGGGTTAGACTTTATTATTCTATAAATCATTCCGCTTGAGACTATGAAAGGGGGCCTAAAACCTTAGTAAATGAAGATTGAACTCCTTATAGAGTTAAAATACCTGGGACTAATGTGCTTATGCATTGTATATGCATACTGTGGGTGTAAGCAGGGATGAAATTACATTAGGAATACCCAATTGATTTAGCTATAATTTTCCCAAAAACTTCTAAACCTAGACATCCAATATTTTTAGGGCAACCTTGGCTAGCCACTGTTGATGCTATTATTGGGTGTAGAAACGGATAAATGACTATTTTTAATGGATCACAAAATCAAACATTGACCTTTTTCCATCTTCCCAATTAGTTGTTGAAATACTTCTTTGGCTAGAGAATCCCTATGGAGAAGAAGATTGTATGCTCCCCTTATTAACTCTAGAACAATTAAGAGCATTTAAAGAACAATCTGATGACCATGTTTTGCAGCAATTCTCGTATGTTATTAATTGCATTAATTATCATGTTTCTTTTAATGGCTATCATCATGCTTTCAACAGTGAATTTTAGGAAACTTGTCACCCTATTGTATTTGCATCATTTACTATGGAAACCATGGAAGAAAGAAGTGAAGAAACTTCTCAACTTGTTGAAATTAGCGCTTCAAAAACATTGTACTTTGTGTAGAAATTTTCGTTGTAGATCACTTGACATTGCAATATACTAAAGCAAAATACTTGATCTAATTCTAAAAACAAACTTGCGGAAGCTTAATCGATTATGAGGAAGATCAAATAGAACACATATAATAGATGAAGAGAAAGCAATCACACATGAACACAAAAGAATACTCTGGGGAAAGCCTCAGCTAAAAATTCCAATCTTTGTATTATCATACAAGTGGAAATATCTCCAGATTACACAAAGCTTTAGCTCAAAACCTATCCAGCTCTCAGTACAATCCCTCAATACAGCTCATATACTGAATAGACACAACATATGCCTTCCCTCAACCCTCCAAGCCTCGTATTTCCTGGCGTAGTTCTTCTTGGGGTCTAGTGATGGTACCTATGTGAAGTCTGGCCTCATACAACTCACTAAACTCAGAAATAACTGTGCAATCCTTAAGGAATGAATTCCTTTTGCATGCAAGAGATATCCTTCATGGAATATTCCTGCAACTGATAGTACACTATCCCATCATCTGATCTCAACTGGGTCTCTGAATGAACTGACATGCATGAGTTATTTATGAGAGAATATTCAGTTATCTAAATAGCAGTAGTTACATGCATGCATGCATTAACTACCTCAACTCACAATTAGTCCTACAAACTGTTGGAACTAATCTAACTAGACTTAACTCAGTTAACTGAGCTAACTAATTACAACTCAAGGTACAACTCATCCTCATCTCTTTAACTAAGGGATAAATTCCTCAATCAATGGAGAAAATATTGCATGTCTTCACATAGACTTCATGTTTGATTTTCTCTAACTAATTAACTCAAGATGAATTAATTAATTATTTTTCAAACAACTGCTAAGAACAAATTTGAATTTTAGTTCTCATTTTTAGTTCAGGGACTAACTAAAATTGGAATGTATCTGAAAATTCTATTTATAGAAATGTTATTTTTAGCACTTCTATATTTAGCATTTCTTGTTGCTATTTTCAACACTCCCTCTCAACAAGAAAGGGATTATCAGTCACCCCAATCCTGTCTCTATGGAACTCGAATTTTCATTTTGACAATGCCTTAGTCAAAATATCTGCATCCTACTCCTTGGTTGAAACATACGACAACAACATGATCCTCTTCACCACATAGTCTCGAAAATGATGGTACCGGATATCAATGTGCTTGGACCTGTCATGAAATACTGGATTCTTAGAGAGTTTGATACAACTCTGATTATCGTAATAGATCATAGTTGGATCCATTCTCTGACCAAACAATCCCACTATAATCTTCCACATCCAAATGGCCTTGCATACTTTCTGACTGGCAACCATATATTCAACCTCTGTTGAGCTAAGTGTAACTAACCTCTATTTCCTACTATACCAAGAAACTGCAGCTGAACCAAGGTTGAATATTCCTCTAGAAGTGTTCTTCCAGTCTGATGGACTCCCTGCCCAATCAGCATTTGTGAAGCCTGGAAGCTTCACTCCTTTTGTCTATTTATACCACAATCCATACTGAGATGTGCCTCTGAGGTATCTTAGCACATGCTTTGCTACCTTCCAAAACAGCTTGGTAGGCTTAACCATAGCTTGACTCAATTGGTTCACCACAAAGCACAAATCTTGTCATGTGTTCACTAGATACGTTAGTGAACCCACAAGCTACCGATAAACTGTAGCATCCTCCTTCCTCCAGTTACCTGCTAGCGGAGTTTTTATGGGTTTTCACTTCTCCATGTGGAATCGTCTGAGTATCTCATTGGCATACTTGCCTTGAGACACAAATACTTCCCCATCTTTCTGCCACACTTCCATGCCTAGAAAGTAGTGCATGAGACCCATGTCTTTCATCTCGAACTCTCTTACAAGGTCCTCCTTGCAATACTTAATCAACTGATCATCACCTGTTAAAATCATATCATCAACATAAAGAACAATGATCAATGGCTTACCTTCTACCATGATTTGGTAAAGGTTCGCATCTGGTTCACTCTTCGTGAAGCCCAACTCGGTGAAATAGCTATCAATCCTGGTGTACCAGGCATGAGGTGCTTGCTTCAGCCCATACAATGCTCTCTTGAGTTAGCACACATGTGACTCACGATCAAAGGTCTCAAATCCTTGCAACTGCTCAATGTACACCTCTTCCTCAATCTTCCCAATGAGGAACATAGTCTTCACATCCATCTAATGGATCTTCCAACCCATCTAAGTTGATAGTGCCAACATCGATCTGATAGATGAGTACCTTGCTACAGGAGCAAAAGTCTCATCGTATTTGATCCCCTCGACCTGTGAGAAACCATAAGCAGCAAACCTTGCCTTATGTTTCTCAACACTGCCATCAGCTACCTACTTTACCTTGTAAAGCCATCAGGAACTCACTACTGACTTGTCCCCAGGTCTTGGGACAACATCCCACACATTGTTCTGAATGATAGAGTTGTACTTCTCTACCATAGCATCAACCCAGACTAGTTTCTACACTGCTTCCTTGAAAGAAGAAGGTTCAGTTACTACACACTCCCCAACTAGGGCTATGTAACTAGTGTATCGCTTGGGTGATCTCCTCTGTCTGCATTGAGAGGATGGCTGCCCCACATTCTCTCGTGCATCTAGCATCAACCTCTCAGCTTCCCTTGAGCATTTCTGCCTGTCTCTAGAAGACTCTCCATGAGTGGATGTCTCCACTCCCGGATCCTCTGCATGCGGTTGCTCTGCATTAGTATGAGGCTCCTCCTCCTTTGGAACCAAAAGTTCCTCCTCTGCATGCAACTTGAGCTCCCTCTCAAGTAATACTCGCATGGTTCTCTGCTCGTTGAACTTCAGATCTCTGTGTACCACTGTCCTCTGACTGGTAGGCAAGAACACTCGATAGTTGTGGGGTGTATCAGTATACCCCACAAGTATCCCCAACTTAGCTATTGGATCTAGCTTCTTCCAGGGATCTTTGGTCACATGGCAGTAAATTGATGATCCAAAGAACGTGAAGTGACTCACATCTGGTCACTTCTCGGAAAAGGCCTCCATTGGTGTCTTCATTCCTAGTATATGGTGCAGGCTTCTATTCTGCAAGTATACTATTGTATTGCATGCCTTAGCCCACAAATGAAGTGGTAGGATTTGGTCATGCAACATCGCTCGAGCTACTCCCACTATCGATTTATTCTTCCTTTTGGCCACCCCATTCTGTTATGGGTTATGGGGTGCCGTCAACTCCCATTTAATTCCTTCTGCAGCGCAGAAGTCCTTAAACTGTTGGGAGACATACTCTCCACCATTGTCACTTCACAAGGCTCTTATTTTCTTTCCAAATTCTTTCTCTGCCAAGGTTTTAAACTCACAAAACCTCAAGAAGGTCTGATCCTTCTTTTGCATAAAGTGGATCTAACATCTATGAGAAAATCATCAATAAAAATAGCATAGTACCTTTGTTTAGTGGTGGAGGCTGTAGAGAATGGTCCACAAACATCTGTGTGAACTCGCTCCAGGATTGCTCCAGCTCTACTTTCTCGATTTTGCATACCTACCCAAGGTACAACCTTTGCATGTATCCATTTGCTCCAATTTTCCCTTGGGTAGTCTGGTAGAAATATGTTGCATTATCTTCAGGGCCCCATGGTGCAAGTGGCCCAATATTCTATGCCATAGCTCGCCAATATCCTGGCTTTTCACCAACTCAGCTTTGGAACTCAATGCAACACAGTCGTCTAACTCTAGCTTGTATAAATTCTTGACTCGAATCCTGATTCTCTTGGTCTTTCCAGTGCTAATATGCCTCAGGAATATCTTTCCTTTACTAAATACTACAACATAGCCTTTATCTTCTAGCATTGCAATGGACACAAGATTCTTCTTTAGACCTGGTACATACTTTACATCAGTTAGGGTGAGAGGAGCTTCATGCTCCCTCTGAAACACAACTGTACCTTCACCTGAAACACGATACTTTCCATCATTGCCCATCTCGATCTGCATCTAGAGATCCTTCTCCTCTAAGGTACTGAAAATATTCTTGTCGTCGTACATGTGGAATGAAGCTCCACTGTCCAGGTACCAAACACATCCCACCATGGATGAAACCATGCATGTGATAAGAGAGAAATCCAATTCGAACTATGGGGTCAGTTCCTCACCATCTGATCCCTTCTTGGATTTCTTTTGTGGACAATTTGTAGCATAATGGCCCACCTCATGACAATGAAAGCATTGCACTTTCGATTTGTCAAACTTATTCCCACCATGGGAAGAACTGGATTTGGACTGGGAAACCTTCCCTTTCCCTTTCCTCACCTTACTCGCTAAGGCTAGATTTTCTTCATCATCTTGCTTTGATGAAGATCCATCTCTTATGCTTCTCCTTATCTCATCCTGCATTAGATCTGACCAAAGTCATTCCCAATTAGGCAGTTTCTCTCTTCTATTTACCTAGTCTTGGTAGCTATGCCAACTCTTAGGAAGACTGAGGAGAGCTAGAGTCACCATGTCATCATCAGCTACCGTGATCCATACACTTCCAAGCTCATCCATGTAGGTGGTGAGCTTGTTCAGGAATGTAGAGATCATGTCGCCCTTTTCACACTTGATTTT
>APFE030634082.1:45256-96033 GCA_000404065.3 Pinus taeda | reverse complement strand
ATAATATAAACCGAGTTTATATAAAAGTAAAGTGAACTCACTATGTATGCCCTTTAGCCACATTTTGGTATGTCTTTTAGCCATTGCTATATGGAATATTGTGGTGGGTCATTCTTTGTTTTTAAATTTTATGGGGTAGGGTATCCTTTGTAAGGAAGTTTGGCAATTATAGTTGGAATAAGAAACTCAAAAATACTCATAAATTTTTTACTTATTATGAGTTGGGGCATTAAGATTGTTGGAAACAACATCATTTTTCAAGAAAAAACAATAATTTTTGAAAATGTGGCAACTTAAATCTTAGTTACTTAGTTACTTATGATTTAATTTGTGATATGATGCTTTTTGCCATGTCACAGAATGTCACACTAAAAGCAATTGATCACTCCTATCCATGCCCATATTTTTATGGGCTTTATTTTACTGAAGGCAATTGCACGGGGTAGTTCTATTAAATTAAATTCACTTCATTAAACTTCAAAGTGAGCTTGGTAATGGCACTAATAATTCTGTTGAATTATACAATCTAAAGTTTTTTCTTCTTTTTGTTACGAAAAGGGTTGTAGAGAACTTCAGATTGTCGAGGACCCTATCATTGTTATAAATTCGTTTTATGAGTTCACCACATGTCACATGCTCACACTGATTCCCATTTTGATGAGACCGTGGAATTAGAAAGTGATTTTGATTAGATTTCTTGTTGTCATATCGATAGGAAGAGGAATAACACAACGGGTGCCCTTTCCAAGGCAAGCGTAGAACAAAACTTGGGTACTTGGAAAATCATGGAATAGCCCAGAGGCACACACTATGAGTACTACCATTGACCTTTTATAGAGGAACTGCAAGTAGATCTTTGATCATGTTTTGATGACATATATGTCTTTTGACTTTTTTTCTTCTTTGAGAAATTTCATGGATGGTAGTAAGCTTTTTATTTTGAATATTTATTTATATAAGTGATGTAATTATCACACAATACTTTAGAAAAGGTTGGACAAACCTTATATTTTTTTGTGGATGGTTAACTGATTTTAAACATCCATTTTTAATGCATCTTTGTGCATATGCAAAATGTAATTTTTAGGACTATTAATGAAAATTAAATTTTTTCTTAGGAAAGAAAATAAAAAATAAAACAAACTCATTTCAATAAAAATTAAGTGGTTTTCAAATGCTAAAAACATTTCTCTTACCATCAAACGTTAGATAAATTTTGAGGTCTAAAATGGACCCCCTAAGGAATATTATAAAATAATAGTGGAAATAATAAAATAAAATTAGATTAGATCATCAAAATTTAGAGAGAAGAAAAAGAAAAAACTACTTTCTCAACTTGTATTTTTAACTTATATTTCTATGGTTTTACTCAAATTTTCAGTGGGAGAACTCCTTGGATGCAAACTTTAATTTGTCATCCAAGGAGTACCCCTGTTGCATACTTTCAATGGACCCTGCTACATGAAAAATGAGAAATACATGAAAAAATACGGTTCCAATAATATTTTCATGTATTTCTCATTTTGTTTGTAGCGGGGTCCATTGAAAATATGCAGCATGGGTACTCTTTTGATAAAGAATTAAATTTTAGATCCAACGAGTGCTCCTACTCGAAATTTGGCTAAAAATGTAAGGACATAAGTTGAGAATACAAGTTGAATATATATATATATATATATATATATATATATATATTTCTTTTTTAATATGTTTACCTTTTATTTTAAAAAGGTAAATCATTCCCCATGGTTAACATCATCATGTTGAATCTGTTAATTTCTCTTAGTATTAGTCTAATTAAATTTTAAAGTTAATTTCATAGTTTTTGGTATAATTTTTTATAATTTTGTAATAGATAGAATGTAAACATCTTTATATTTTGAGCAAGAATTTAATTTTACATGGCTTAAATTGCATTTTTGTTATGATTGTTAAAGTAAACTTGCATCGCTCAAGTTACCAGTAGTTTCGGGCTTTCTCCCATGGTTTTCCTCATGGAATCAACGTAATAATGGTATTGCTGTGAAATGTAGCCTATTTATAGATAAAAAAATCATGATTATTTGTATTACTAGTCACCACCATTTCTCTTAGTGTTATGTGATCCTAACATCTGGTATCAGACTTGGCACATGATCCTAAGGTGTTGGAGTGTTGAGAATCAAAGACATGGTTGTGCATTGTTATTGTTGTTAAAAATGTAGTGCAAATTGGTGCTCAGGCCATATTGATCTGAACTTAAACAGGAACACAACAAGTAACAGAGATAATCATAAACACAGAGATGCGGCAGAAAAAACACTTCATTTCATTAATGGAAAAATATTGAACTATGCTTACAAACATAATGGAAATATGGTAGCTCGTTCGATGGTATCTTATCTCTGAGGAGAGATGTGATGGCTACATGCCTCTGAACTATGTTACAATGAGGCTCAAAGGCCTATTTCTTGTTGAGAAACAATGGAAAACCTAAACATCCAAAACCCTAACCCTAGGAGATGAAGGGGCAAAACTATAGGCCCCATTTGGGCAAATTGGTACATCAACTTCCCGGGGTCATAACTTTGGCATACGATCTTCGTTTGGCTATCATAATACCTCGTTTCAAATATCTCGAAGAGAAGGCCAAAAACAAAGAAACAAGTTGGTTTGGGATAATTTCGGTCTCTCCGTTTTCCCCAAAAACATCGTTTAGGGCCTCAAAATGGCTCCAGAAGTTCAAGACTTGAAAAACTACCAAAAATAGTAAATTGTGCTACAATTAAGGAAATGAAAAACTGAAAGAGACAATGTTGGGGGTCCAAGTGGAATATGAAGGTGGCCACCAATATCGATCTAGATCATTCCCCCCCCTTAGGAAGCAATGGTTCCCATTGCATTGAGTGCCTTCATGAGATGGGCAAACTTCTGCTGAACTTGGTCCGTGATGAGCCACTTGCCTTGGTGAAGGAGTTGGCCAACTTTGAGAACCCGATAGAGTTGGATCTTTTGCTGGTGAGTGCTCTTGGTCTGTGTTTCCATGATCCAATCAGTGGTGGCCTGTTCCATGCAGGCTTGGTTTAGCTTTGTTGGTGCGAGTTGTTCTGGAATGTAAGATGTGTCCGACAATGGTGGGAAGTATGATCAAAGACGATCTACATTGAACACTAGGTGTAGACCAAGGAATGGTGGGATGTTGAGCTCGAAGGCATTTTCACAAACAACATTGGTGATGGTGTATGGCCCATATCAGAGTGGGCGAAGCTTGTGGTGGGGCCCAATAAGGAGCTCTTTCTGCAAATGAAGCCAAACTCTTCTACCCACCTAGAATTTGTGTGACACTTGATGTTGATCATGGCATTTCTTGTACTTAGCATTGGATCTATCCAATATATCATGGACCTATTGGCAGATGTGTTGAATGCACTCAATGAAGTGATTAGCCCTTTCAGCTTCAGACTGCACGTGAGCCGAATCTACCTGAGTGGTTGTAAATGGTATGGCCACATCAATGCGACATAATGGCTTAAATCCCAACCCTAACTGAAAGGGGCTATGGCTTGTTGAGCTGTGGAGAGCTCTATTGTAGTTGTGTTGTACATAGGGGAGACTTTCATCCCTTCTGCGTGGATGCTTCAAGTTGTACATGCACAAAATGTGTACGATCATTTAGTTGACAACCTCTATTTGGCCATTGGTTTGGGGATGGAAAGTAGTGGACTTAGTGAGTTTTGTATCCAGCAACTACCAAAGACTTGACTAAAATGCACTTAGGAATCTGTTGCCCCCATCTGAGATAATGGACTGTGAGATCCCAAAGTGTACCCACACTCGCTCAGAGAAGAGCTTAGCAGTGGCCTTTGCTGAGATACTCTTCTTGCAGTCTGCCATGATCGCCATCTTAGAGAATCTATCCACGACCTCAAAAATGCAATCATTGCCATGCTTAGTAGAAGGAAGGCCTCACATATAATCCATGGAGACAGGTGTCCAAGGTTAGTTAGGAGTAGGTAGAGGATTATTTAGGCCTTGCTTCTTGATAGTCGGTTAGGCAATGGCACAGGTGGTGCAGGATCTAATGTATTTTCCATCATCCTCATGAAGTTTCAACCAATAAAAATGCTTCTGCAATACTGCCACTGTTTTCTCTACTCTGACATGTCCAGTGACCCAACTATAGTGCACCTCCAAAATTGCCTTGGCATGCTCACTTGAAGGAACGCATATGTGTCGCAAGTGGCATAACAGTGAATCTTGAAGGTGAAAATTTGGAAATTTTTTCCCTTCCAAGAGTGTCTAGTATACGCTACTAAATTCTAGGTCGGTCTTGTGAACATGCAGCCACTCCGATGCCTTATGCCCACAAGAGTCGAGCATAGTGATTAGCACCATGACTGGTGGTCTGATGAGGCAATCAACAACATTATTGGTGTTGCCCTTCTTGTACTTAATTCTCAGATGGAATTGTTGCAGATAGGTGGACCATTTTGATGGCGATCATTCTGTAACTTCCCTTGTGTTTGTATGAACTATAGAGGCGAATGGTCTGTGTGGATGATCCTTTCCTTCCCCATAATGTAATGCTTCCATTGATGACAGGCCTGCATAATGAAATACATTTCTTTGTCATAAGTGGGGTACTTTCGGGCTGTCTCTGAAAGTGTGTCATTATGGTAGGCCACTGGATGCCCATGTTGAGTAAAAACTACCCCAATAGCATGGTTGTAATCATATGTCTTAAACTAAAATGGTTGTTGCGGGTCTGGTAATGTGAGCACTGGTGCAGAAAAAAGGTGATTCTTCAACTCGGAGAACACTGAATACTGGGTTTCCTACCAAAAAAACTTTTCTTTCACTCCACCCTTGGTGATTTATAGAGTAACACATACAAGTACATCCAATAAACTAAAATGTGTTGCAAAACAAATTAGATAAAAATATACCTACCTCCGACCATGACCTCCTATTTATCTACTGTGATAATCAATGTTTAAACTTCTCAGTAAGCCATGACCAATAACCGACCCAATATTTAATTGGTTTTAACTTAAATCTCAAATATTAGAAACCATTATAATATCAACGATCAAATTGTGTCATGTTCCAACCCTACATAAAACACTTAACCTAAACATAATGAATGATGAAGTATATCCTTATTTATATATTTAAATACATTGGTATGTATTGCAATATTTTATTGGTGGGCATTGAAATTTTGTTTGGAATAGGAAAAAATATATAAAACTAATTATATATATATATATAATATATATATATTTATTTATTTATTTTGTTGGGTTTGGAATGTTTGTTTTTGGGCTTATTTTTTTTATCATTTTGAATATATATGGTTTGGTTTGGAATGTTGTTTTGCGCTGATTTTTTATCATTTAAAAACTATGATAATTATTGATACAAGGTAAGATTATTTTATCATTAAAATAATTCTTACTCATGGTTTAATTCCTTTAAATTGATATTTTGTAAAATTATGTGTTTATGGGTATTTTCCAAACAACTTGTTCTATTATTTTTTTTGGAAAGTGACAAAACCTATCAAACTCAGGTGTCAAACTAACCATTAGGACAACCATCTCTAGCTGCTAACCGCGAATATCGGTTTGACTCATCACATTAATTTGTTTTATTATTATTTTGAAGAAAAATTCTATTTATATTAAACATTGAAATTAATATTTTCATAATATTCTTTAAATAGTTTATTCCGTACTAAACAATTTCGATACATGATTCTGATACACTAAGTTGTCGAAGTGCCAAATTTTGTGATTATAATGTTGATAAGAAATCCTTGTAACATGATTTATTTATTATATTTGTAGATTTTTTTGTTTAGTTTTTGGGGTATATCATTTTCTACCTGCTTTGTTGATTTTAGAATTCAATTAATAAAGACACTTTTAATCTTTATTATTATATTTAATATTAAAAATATCTTTCATATTATATATATATTTTTTTAAATTAGATATTGATTATTTATGTATTGGTTTTTTTTAATGACATGAATTTTTGTATATAATAGATTTCTTATATAAATAGGATTAGTTATTATTTCTTTATCAATTAGCCATTCATTATTAGTAAATTTGTTTTAATTTTTATTTTAGTGATTTATTTTCATTCTTTATGTTTTTTATTCGTGGATTCTTTAATTGTGTTCCTTAATGTGAGAAATGAATCTATCTTTATTCATGGTAAGCTTTTGATCATTTTTTCATCCTTTGTACTAACATTCAGTTACCTAAAATTATTATCTTTAAAATATCTTTAAGGTTTTATGGTGAGGGAGATTCTAAGAATGATTTCATTCTAAATTCTTGTAGGGTTCTCTTTTCTTCTTGTAACATAATGTTAAGAATTTTTTTTCATGTTTATGATAAAAATTATTCATGTTTATAGTTAAGGTGAATGTAGGATTAATTCAACAATGGTGTACTTATATGTTTATTATTTTAATGGGAATTTAAGTTACATAATACATTAAATTTGTCAAACTAGGTTAGATAAGCTTGTGAGGCACTCTATTCAATAAACACAAAAGAAAGTCCCTCACATTGTTCTTAATAGCCTAATAAAGAAACCTCATGGGGACATAGATTCAGATGGGAGATTTAGATTAAGGATAGCCCACTACTCAATCAAATGGTGCCTTATGCACCCAATTTTTGTTTAGGGATGCCTAGCTCGGTGTCAATGGGTGAAGTTGAATCCAAGCAATTATACAACACCTGATTTTACATCATCCGCTTTAGCGACATATGACATATCTCCAAATCAACTCAAAAATAACTACTAATCTATGAACTTGAAATGAAATTGAAACCACACAAAACCAAACTGAAAAATAATCTAGCACATAACCACACCTCGAGTGGGCCCCTTCTCAAGGCTGATAGGTGCCTTAACACTGTGAAATTGTCAACACATGCTTAGATTGAGCCTTGGACTCGTCCACAACAACATATTAAAATATAGTCATCGAATTCAATAGAACTCGCATTCATAACTTTAAATCAGAATTTATATTAAAAGAAAACATCAATTATAGAGTGCATAAGACTTATTACTACTACACACTGCTAAGAGCTCATACATATATATGAACTACAAGAGTGTAAATTTGGAATTGAATAATAGATCGACTCCACTTGGTGAATTGAACAAAATTGAAAATATCATTCTGAAAGTAATAAAACAATAGTAAACAACATATTCCAATTTCGCATATAATTTGAAGATTATATGTAGCCACATAACTAGTGCACCAAGCCAACATAAGTATCCTGACTTGTGCCCCTTTCTCAACTTGAAACCGTGTATGCTTACCTCTTTTGAGATGTTCGGAGCTAGTTGATATGGGGCAAATATGACATTCACAGTGTATCAACTTCCCCAATGATTTATAATGGTTTGCGATGTTGGATTGAATGTACTTCTATGAAAATTGGTGCCTTGTCCTATGATACTTGGTGCCAACATGCGCTTTTGACGTGTCCAGTCATCTCTGTAAGATCGATTCTTGTGGCTTCAAAGTGATCATGTTTCCTTTCTAGGTCTACTTACAAAGTAATAGTATAGTCTGTGGTTTTTATGCAGCAACACAATTTCTTGGCCTCTAACAAAATTCCTTGGTTCTTAATCAAAACAATAGAGTTTGTGGTCCTTTAACTAGAATGATTTCCTTGGTGCTTGACCAAAATTGACATTGTTGTTGATAGCCAATCTAGTAACTTAGGAAAACCCTTAAGCACTATAGTTATTCCACCATTTTATTATATGAATCACAAGCTTCAACCATAATCCTATATGCATATATTAAGTTACATGACACCTACACTTTGATAATCCTTCGACATCTCTTAATTCTAACTATAAAAAAGGAAATAAAGAACACATGCACACACACACACACACACACACACACACACACACATACACACACACACACATGCACGCATGCATGTATGTATGTACGCACGCACACACACACACACACACATGTGAGTGTAAGAGCAATACAAAGCGTATTTAATGATTAGAGGTCGAAAAAAGAGAGATAAATTTGGTAAAAAAATGTTACTTTACCAAAAAAAGAGTGCCAATCTATTAACTCATCATCTCCTCCCCAAAAAATTTGTTGCATCTCCTCATGCAACTCATTCTGGCTTGAGGATTTTTACATGTAATTCACGCCAGCTGTAGGCAGGGTATCCAAATTCTCTCGAATTATAATATCTTAGTGTCTAGTCCATGTTTGTCAAGTTTGACCTCACCTCCTCTTCGTCCCACTAAATGGGACCTCTGTAAAATATTGTGGTTAACTAAAGAAAGGGATAGTGAAAATGAAGTCCCACCCAACGAGGGCCATGAATAAGTAAAGAATAACTATAAAGAAATTCTTGTTGAGGGAAATACCAAAGTAAGCATACGCCATGGGATGTCTATCCCACAGACATGGTGGAAAAGCTTCTCAAATGTCATGTGAAACTAGGAGAGCTTCTAATCAATAGGTCTTGTTTAGATCATTATATTTCATGACAACATAATGTTGATTGTGTCGAATAGTGACTGATTTTGAATAGTGACTGATTGACTTGGATTCTCTCTCAGCCATCACTAAATCACAACAACTAGCTCATCAAGTGGATACTCCACCCTAACCATCAACCCAGGTTCAGTCTCTACATGGAAATAAAAGTAATATTCTTGCTTTCATTTCACGAAATTGGTTATATAAGGCATAGAGGCCCTTAGCTATAGATACACGACAAAGAGATTAGGATTCCGCTGATAGTTATCTTGTAAAACAAAAATAAACAAGTAAAGTTCACAAAGATGTTTTTTTTTTTGTGTTTGAGTTATGATAAACTTCATTAAATATACAGTTGATCAAAATTACAAGGTTGACCATCCTCAAGTTGCCTGAGCTGAAAGCAATGCATTGATCATGCAAGTAAGTGGGGTGTGCCCAAGAAGGTACCTGAGAAGTAGAAGCTTCCATTCCTAATTCACACATTTCCTTCTTAATATTTTGTTCCTTTTGATAAAGATCCTTCTACTTTGTGATCTAACTTTTCCATTTCTCTTCCTATGTCATAGACATAGAACCCATATTTGCCTCATTTTTTAGTGACTTGTCACTAACTCTCCTTATTAATATTGTCTGAATCAAAGAGGTCACTTTTAGTTTTCCATTGAGGCATATCTAGTTTCAACTATAAGAATGCATGTGTTTTTAAGAATATCATTGAAAATGAAATTAATAATTTTCTAATCTTCCTTTGTGTAGCAATCTGAAAATGTTTGTCCCTAGATTTAAGGTTTTCCTCATGATTAATATCCTCAAGTAGGGTACTAAGATTATAAATTTGGCTTATTCCAATGTAATTTAGTCTTTAGTTTCTCATTCTATAAAATTAACTTCCATTTTTCTTCAGGAAGATTTGATAACTAGGGCTACAAAAGAAGAAAAATATTGGACACGTAAACTTTCCTCTACTTCACTTGGCTTTCCCCAGCTTCACTTCATTAACCCCAATTTTGAAAGTTGTTGGTAATTATTTTGCAGCATCCTCTATTTTGATCCAGGTGGATGTTGGTGGCCACCCACCTATCCCACTTGGATCTCCACAGCTGTCCCTTTCAGTTTTTTAGTTTCCTTAATTGTAGCACAATTTACTATTTTTAGCAGTTTTTCGAGTCCTAAACTTTCAGAGTTGTTTTGAGGCCCTAAACGACATTTTTTGGGAAACCTGGGAGCAACATGGGTCCATGGATTGATATTCCTCTCTTAGAGTTGTATTCCTTGGATAGATCTTTCTAGTGAGGTATTGTGCGTGTCAAATGAAGATTGTATGCCAAAGTTACAGCCCCGAGAAGTTGATGTGCCAATTTACCCAAAACGAGGCCCATAGTTTGGCGCTTCATATCCTAGGGTTATGTTTTTGGATGTTTAGGGTTTTCCATTGTTTCTCAACAATAAATAGGCCTACTAGCCTCATTGTAAGATAGTTCAGAGGCATGTAGTCGCCACATCTCTTCTCAGAGAAAGGCTACCATCGCCCTAGCTGGTGTATTTTTGTTTCTGTTTGTAAGCATATTTCAGTATTTTACATTAATGAAATGAAGTATTATTTTTGTTGCATATCTGTATTTATGGTTATTTATGTACTTTATTATGTTCCTTTTAAAATTTGGATCATAATTGTAGTAGATCCATTGGCTCGGTAGCTTCATCAGTCATGAAATTGTCAGGCCCCTCTATCGTGAATTTTGGTGCCCTGTAATATGGCCCATCCAGTGGTATGGTTCTTATTTCTTCAATATAATTCAACGCCTTAGATTTTTTTTGGATTCTTTCCCCTCTAGGAACAAAAGATATTGATATATTAGTTGGGTATCGACAACCTGATGCAAAAGGATTCACTAGATTTATTTGTTTCCTACATGGTAGAACCATAAGCTAGGGTTTGCTCCAAATTCCATGAGTAAAGGTATCCCAGGGTATGTCCAAGTGGTGCAATTCGACATAGACATTTTAATTAACCTCTAGTGACATAGTTTGACTTCAGGATTATTCTTTTTCCTTCTTTCCAGTGCCACCATTTTGGTTAAACACTTCAACAAATAATATGGCATATTTAGAGGCTTATGCCTTTCCATGTGCATGGGAGTCCTAACACAATATTGATACACCATACTATATCGACCTTCATAGGTCACAAAATTTTGAACTAAAAACACCACGCCTTGCCATAGAGGAAGGAGGGCCTTATGATGGATACCCTTCCTTAGGTCTGGTAATGACAATGGTTCCTAGAAGAAAGGGATCTAACATTCATTGACAATTTCGAAATTCTTATACCATGATGTAACATCCCCCAAAAAACACTCAGAAATAAATAAGAATTGCACATAAATTTTTTTTTGACTTAATATGTACATTATTGTCATAACATAAGGGTAACCATTGAATTCATTAGAGGAAGTAAAACACTCCTTTAAATCCAAAACTCTATTTTGTTTCTATTGTATTAAGTAATATTGTAATGTCTTTACATTTTTGAATCTTATCTTGATGCCCAAAATTGGAGTTACACATTATATTTAGGCTTTAATCACCTACTCCTTATTTATCAATCCCTTTTAACACTCCTTTTTATTAATCTCAAGACCATGCCTACACTAGGCCATTGGCCTTGCCTAAGACCATTTCTATAGTATATGATCAGGGTACATTTTTTTTTCTTTTTTAAAAAATATATATATTTTATGATACTTCATATCAATCCTTATGAAGATTATGCCACCACTCACAAAAAATTATCATGACATACCCTTGTGTTAACAATGCTTTGTGCACAATACATATTTATGCCAATGTTATTACAATTTTTTTGATTTCCTTTGGTTGGTTTATATACTTGTGAGTTGTGCAATTAATGTTTTGAAAATTAGAAGGGCCTCTTGGCACCTTGCTCTTATCTAGAGGTCATGTGGCATTCTTTCCATGTGAAGTGTCCACATGGAAGAGGGTCCACATGGTATTCTCAATTTTTTTTTTTTTTTTTTTTTTTTTTTAATGTTGGTGATTGTCTTGGTTTAATCGATGGTGGGGATGAATCCAACAACATTAGGGATACTTCTTACCCTTAACTCCTTTTCCACAATTGTTCCATTTATGTTTAAATCAAGTTAAGAGTAGAGATTTGCAACCATGAGGTTAACTTATAAACCAAAGGTTTTTTCTTGTGTTTGAAGGATCTACCACCATGGTTTGTTTTCTATTTATGGTATTTTGATGAGAATAATTATTGTTCTCTTGCCAAGGAAAATTTTATGCACCAGGTGAAAAAATTAACCCTATACATCCTTGATACTTATTTTTTTTTTCCATTTACATCTATTTCAATTCTTGGCAATGATTTGGTGTAGTTATCGACAACCTTTTTTTTTTGGTGGTATAGAATTCGCCGGTCAAGACTGCGACTTCTTATGGAGGTTCTGTGGTGGAAACCATCTTTTATAGGAATTTTGTCATTTCTCACATTCCTCATGGGATTTATCATCAATTAATTTATAAATAATTATTCCCTTAGTTTAAAACCCTAATTTATTAACTTCTCTAGTAGGGTTTCTTTCTATTTGATTGTGATATTAAGCACACCTTCTACTATGATTGGGTAGTGCCATGGGCATTTCACCTACCCTTTTCTAAGGTGATATTGTTCTACAAAAAAATTCAATTGATAAATATTCTTATATAGATTTCTTGTATAACCTAATGTCATACTAAGGGGGTTTCTCTTGTTTGTTTACATGTTAGCCCTTGACCATACTTAGGGCTTTATTCAAATGGCATATTTTGGGTTAATTTCTTACAATGTTATTTTATTTGTCTTTTCCCTTACAAGTTCTCATTTTCTTGATACCCCTCATAAGCCATTGAAGCAATTCTTTGTGCTTTGGTTTTTTCCTATTGAGATGCATAAATTTTATTCAGTTTACAAAGAAAGAGTCGCAACCAACTAAGGTTTTCCAAGTTTTAACTATCTAGCTCTTTGAGGTTTTCATTGAAATGATTTGGAAAAAATCCCTGCTACTTTATATAGAGCCATTGTAAACATTTCTTAATTGAGGGTTCTCCCCTTTTTATTTCATAACCTCTCATACACTTAAATTTATGTCATAGTCAAAACTAGCATGAACATTTTTTTAAATTTCTTTTCTTTCCTAGAAAGACAAATTGTATATATATGTATTTTATGCTATTATAATCACAACTGTGAATTTATGGCATTGTTGATATGTTCTTGTTTTGTTTCTATACATGCAAGGATTGGTATTATTGCAAATACTCGCATTGTGCACTATAGTTTATGTATCCCATTTTTGTTAGTGTAAATTAACTACAATATTGTTATGAACACAAAATTGTATAAATGTTGTGGTTAATATTTAGTTTTTATAAATCACGTGATAGGCAAGAATCCTGGTGGACTTCTGTAATGGGTTTCCACCTAAATTATTTCCTTAAGCCCCTATTGGCTTTAAGGTCTTTCCTAAGGCCAATTGATGGGGTTTTCCCTCCATATCTATGGCTTGCAACACGCTAACCTAGGCACCAACTTTTAATCCTATTAAAATAGATAATATATTGTCTTATAATATTTACCTTTCTCTATAGTCTCCAAATAAGTTTTGTTTTATACAAATGAAATGTTACCAATTAAGACTAGTTACTTACACATTTTCCATTTTTCTTACTACCTTAGTAATCCTCTACTTTAGCCAACTCCCTTTTATTCTTTTGTATTAACCTATACAACAGATACAAAGGTTGGTTCTTGGTAAGGTCTCCTTACTCAATTTTCTACAATAGAGGAATATTTATCTTTAGCTATTAGATACTCTACAAGGAAGTCTTCTTTCACTAAACTCTAGTTTCCCTACAACAAATCCACACAACTATCTCTATATACTTTTTTCATAGAAGACATTACTAGAATTCAGCAATTCATTTTCTTTAACACGCATAGTGTAGCATATATATTTATAATGAAACGCTACCTTATACATTTACAACAATGAAATTCAAAAGAAAATATATTTAACAGATATTTTTCTAGATGTTCACATACTTATCCAAAAATTCCTGGAAATAGACTAGAGGCTACCACGCTCCTCCCAAATATTGAACCAAATTTTTAGTAGTTCCCCTTAATATCTAAATCCTTACTTCCAAGAAAAAAACTCAGTATTTTTTTCTCAAATTTCACCTCCTTAACCTTAAGGATTGTTCTACTAATTATGGGTTCATGTCCAGTCTTTCTCTCCCATTGTTGCCTTTCTTTTGTTCAAACTGCCTTTATCTCCCACAATCTCTTTTAAAAAAACACTACACATTACATTTATCTCTAGTCATGTATTCCTTTGGTGGTCTTCTCAACCAACAATTCTTTGTGGAAGAATGGAGGATCTTTTTTTTTTTTCTCTTCTTACCCCCTTCTTCGGAAAAACTAATTCCAACTATTTTCTTGGCAGTTAGGAGTCTAATCTCTCACATGATATCCTCTAATATATTTCCAAAAATAATAATACATAAAACAAATTATTTTTATTAACCAAATTAAATATTTACATTGTCATAACATATTACTTTTTACCACTTGAATTTTAAGCCACATGTCCAATATAAAAGCCATAAAAAAGATTGATTTACTAGGTGTATCACACATGGCTCACCTTCCCATGAAATGTTAGTAACAATTGTGATCATTTCCTTGTCTACCATTATTGTGAGTTGTTGTACCAGAGCTCAAGCTCCATTAAACGTTTTTTTGAATTATAGCATAATGGCTCCATCACACCGTTGAAAGCATGTAAGAAACATGGTCTATATAGCCTTTACAAATATCACCAAATCTCTAGTTTCATCTGTAAAACCCCTACATTCACTGGTTCAAGCCCGTTGATTGATCCTCTCACGGTGTTCGACTACCACTACACTCTTATCCTAAACCTCTGTGAATGCAGTTCTCAACTAGTGTGGAAGCGATCAATTTGGAATAATGAGGCATGCCTCCTCGAGCTTCTAAACAATATTTTGCATGCTATGAAATGATGTTATTGTAAGGTGGAAGAATGTTACCATTACTATCCATGAAACACGTGATAATATGCCACTCTACTACTGATTGGGTGTTTTTTCAGTTGTTTCGACATGAAGTGCACCCATACAAAGATCTGGCATGTCTCTATGTACATTGTGGTGATGAACTGGCATATCGGGTCAGCTTAGGGTTGATGAGTCACATTTTATTTGATGGCGGGGTTGGATTAATGGGTTGAGTCGCATTATGTATTATACATACTGAGCACCTTTTTTGTAAATATATCATTCACAATCAAACATATCATCCCACATGTAAACCAACATGTCACTCCATATGGAAAATAAACATACCTCCATTTGCATTATATAAACATAAACTTTTAGGAAGTAATATGTAAGTTTTAGGATGGTATACATCTTTTGTGTTATGGGTTTAAACTAAATCTCCTCGTGCCCCCTTTTTCTATATAAGTTTCAATGCTTGCTTAGGGTGGTTTAGGGGCATTATAAAAGGATAGTGGTAGATGTAGAAAAAGTTAATAATTTTTAATGATATTCCTCCCCTCTTAAAAGAAATTAATTCCTAACAAAATTTTAAGGATCAAATGAAAAATGGTCCATTTTAGAAAGGATAATAAGAGTATGCCAAACAAGAACGGAGATGATTTAAAGCACAAGTAGGATGATAGGGACAAGCTCAGGTATATTTTTTACTCATTAAACTTATTTAAATTTGTGCTAAAAGAAAAGAAATAAAAGGAATGTGAAACAAGGCACTTGAGCTGTAGGAAGAAATGAAACAACACCATGCTTTATTAATGTACCCTATGCATAATCTTTGTGCAATTTTGCAGTCTTCTTGAAAATAACTTGCATATTATCATTAGGTGCTACACTGAGATATCAAGAAAGGTATTAATAATTTAACAAAGAGTTTATTGTATATTCATTTTCTTTATTCCTTTTATTATCCTTTTTCTTCAACCTCTATCAGTTGATTACATAGTTTTCCAGCACAAGTTTTCTCGACAACCTCTCTCTCTCTCTCTCTCTCTCTCCTTTTCCCATTGTTGTTGAACAATAACTGTTTTTTGAAGGGAAACCTAATGGAGTTCATCAAGTTCATTGATCTAAACCAATCAAATTTGTTGTGCTTCTACGAGATCCATATTGACTTGAAGCACGATATTCAAAATTTTGACTTTACTGCTTGTTTCCCATACAAAAAGTCATAAGGGGTGAGGCTTGTAGTGCTCCTTTAGGTAATTTAGTAGGCCTAAAGTAACTTCAATAGATTTTCAGCCAAATTCTTATGATGTTGTTGAATTTTCCTTGTCAATATGGATTCTAATACTTTATTAGTGACCTCCATCTATGCATTTGCTTGTGGATAGTAAGGAGTGGACATTTGGTGTTTGATCTCAAACTCTTCAGTAATGGGCTTAATAAGTTGAGATGTGAATTGGGTTCGCTAGTCTATAATAATTTCTTGCGGAATGCCATAACAGATGAAGATATGTTCATATAGAAAATCAACCACTGCTTGTTATGTTGCTTTCGAGAAGGCCTTTGTTGTTATGAAGATTTTTTCATATAGAAAATAAACCACTTAGTTACATAGTCCATGCATTCCAAATTATATGTCTTTTGCCTTGATGGAGGGTTGATGGGTGTTTTTAGTGATTTAATTGATCTTAAATTACTTACATGAATTATCAACCAGGGTCAATAAACTGATGAAGTGTAAGTGCACTATATGTGCTAGAAGTCTTTGGTTATTCACATGAAATCTAAATTAAGTTGAGTTATCGAAATATAAATTATAAATTAAATTAAGTTATTGAAATTCACATGAAAATTAGTTATTCCTAGAAAATAAGATTATCACTACAATGATGATCACACTCTTTTCTTTCAAACAAAACTACTTCTACTTATAAGATTCCACACTAAACTTTAAAATAGAAATCAATCTCACACTTTACATAAATGAAAATCAATCCATACTTTTCTTAAATGAAATTCACACTTTGTTGCATAAATTAAAACTGCTCTTACTTAAGAAATATCATGTCTAAAGAAAATCATACATCTGCATGAATAAAAATCACACTTGCATGAAAAATGAATTGAAACAAACTTTTGTTTAAAACACACTCACACTTACTTCAATTAAAGATCACACATGCTTGAATTTAACAACTAATTCTACAAATTAATCGACTATCTAAGATGGAACTCGGTGTCAAACGAGATTGCTATTACTAAGCTTTATCCATGTGCATTCAAAATCTGAACAGTAAAAATGATTGGCGTAATGATTTTAACTTAACGCTGAAAGAAAATTGAAAACATGAATACTCGATTGAATAAGCTGAAATCTATGAGAATATAAGGCTAATAACTAACTATTAAAAAAAAAAAAAAAAAAAAAAACTTACTGTCTCAAGGGGGGCCTCCATGAGAAGCAGATAATACTTACATTATTGATCAAGCACTTTAACCACGCATTGAGGAAATGAAGCGATTATTTTATAAACAAAGCATTAAAAACAAAGTTTAAATCTCACTGTTGCGTCCTTACTTAACAACCTGTTCGTTTATGCCGAGAGGCATATTTATAAATCTCATAGAAATAAATTGTTTAGAGCTATACAACTAATCCCTATGAACAGAAACCAAATTTTACTTGAAAAGATAATATTGTATAATTCTCTCAGGATTTTCTATTATCAAAGCAAATCATGAGCCACAAATCTCATTTTCACTTACCTACTATTGATTACGAAGGTTGACTTTTCATTTGACCACATTGCTAGGACCCGTTTCCATCAATATGGTTCATGAGAATAGGAGGAAATCATTGAGTGAATCAATTTCAACCTATCCATATATTTCACTTCCTAATTGGCACCTTGGAACCGTCAAAACACGAACTTGGCTGGAAAATCATGTATTAGTTGAAAAATCATTGCAATTCGGTAGTTGAAGTAAACATTAAACTAAATAATAAAGAACATTATTAGTTTATGAAATACAAGATAATTGTATACCTTCCATGTCATAATATTTGTAACTTGATACCCAATGTGTGATTTGGAAGGTCAAAAAGAAACAGATAGAGTGAAAAAGAGTGTTAAAAAGAAGAAATTATGAGGCTCAACATTCCCCCACACTGAGGTCATTGCATGTAACCATGAAAAATTTTAAAACTCATGAACCCTTCCTGTTACTGAACCCCTTCTAATACTTGAGCTAAAACATCCAGATTTGTCTTCTTTGCCTTCTTTTTAGTGATTGCCATTCCTAGTTTCTTCATCAGAATCTTATACTTCAGACTTATGACTTTTCTCTTAAGGGAATTGTTCTTTTCTTTTAGCTTCTTACTCTTATCATACCATAGAGAAAGATGTAAGATAATATTGTCATTCTTATTCCTCTGTATTTCATTCTGCACTTTCAATGTTTCATTTTCTTATTTTAAGTGCCTGTTCAGTGTCTCCAATTCAAAAATTTCTTGTTTGAGAGTATTTATAATTGGAGGTTCTCGTGGACTATCAGAATGAATTTCTGTTTCTTGATTTGAAGAGGATGTAGTGAAATTAAATGTAGCTCTTTTCTTCAAAGATTCATTAAAGTCATATACCTCCTATTGGATTGGATTGGGTCAATTTCAGGTGTTCTTCTTACTGTATTATTAATTGGTGATGAAACTGTATGCGAAATAATTGGCGATGGAGCCTTTAGCCCTTTTTCTTTCTCCAGATTAACAAACTATATGGATTGTCAAGATGATTACTTCATTGTTTTGCTGATTCTTGCACTCCTCCTAATAGTGGATAAGGTTTTAGTGAGAGGAATTTCTTTTTAAACTTTTCTTTTTTATGTCTTTGTTTTCTCTATTTCCTCTGTTTTTCTTCTAGATATGGTTTCTTCCTTATCATTTATTTTTCTTCTTCTAACATTCTTCTTTTTAAGATTTTCTAATACATTATCAAGGGGAATTTCATATTCTGAGGGCTACTCTTATTGTATAGGTAGGTCATCTTTAGGGTTTACAGATACCTTTCTTATACTTCTCTTTATTTTGCTGTTAGGTTCCTCCCGTTCTACCTCTTTAAAGGTTTCTAACTAAGAAATTTTCCCAATCATCTCCTATATTTCTGAGGGGGCTTCAATCAACATTTTTATCAGGTCATGATGATACATGGTATTTTCAATAGACTGTATTTTTCTTTGAGTATTATCAGTCATTATCTTCAGACTATTGAATAAGAAATAAGGCAAATTAATTTCATTACCCTCAAGGAAATGCATCGCCAAATGTATATGATAAAAGAACATACTGCCAAATCTACCTTCACAAGTAATAAAATTTTGAATTACCAACAACAAAATTTTCCATTTACTTTTAAGTTTTGTATTTGGGATGCCTTTATTAAATATTGAAGTGTCCATACTTGGGTTTTCGGAGAAATGTCCTCCATTCATCTCCTTCAATTCCTCTATTTTTGAACCATATTTCACCAAACTTAGGTAGCCTAATTACTTCTTCCATGAAAGATTATGTCACTACTATTTTCACATCTCTGATTTTTTCCTCAACTCCATCAAATCGTCGAGCAAAGGACTTTTTTACTTCTTTGTCATAGCTGTTAAATTTTTCTACAAATTCCAACCATTTTGCTTGTTGTAACATCTGTTTGACTTGTGGATAGCCCTCCATGAATTTATTCCCATCTGGCTCTATCCTCAGAATAACCCCAATGTTGGTGAAGTCTCAACCTGCAATTGCTTCTTTTCACAATGTTATGGAGTGAAAATGGCTTTGGAAAACTGAGTATGTATGAGAATGAAATCATTAATCGAAATGAGTGAAAAGACTTTAGGGAAAAAAGTATAAAATGAGGGTGGAATTATCAGGATTTATGGAGTGGAGTATCTGCACAATGATGAATGATGAATGAGATTACGGCTAACTTTGTTGATAGGATATAGTATTTATAATTAAATATGAAGTTGAATAGTAATGATTACTTCAAATGGCGGTAGGAACACCTACTTTTTCCATAATCTAATGTTTCTTACCTTTATTATTTAATATAATATTTACATACCTTTGGATTTATAATTTTAATGCTTTGATTGACCTTTTTAGATTGTCCTTGGATGCCTTCAATTGCAAGCTTGATCATTTTCTTATGCCAAGATCTTCAATTGTCCGAGTTGGCCCTTGTCAGTATCAACTATAGAATTTTGTTAAAGCTGCAAATTCTCAACAATTCTGTAGCTACTTATTTTGAAAAGAAAAAAGGGTATACAAAGAAAATGGGATTAGAATAGGTTTAAAAAGAAAATATACGGTGCCAAGTGTACTTTTTTTCAGTTTTTATATATATCATATTATATATATATATATATATTATATAATATATATATATATTATAGTGAGAGAGTGTGTTAGAGAGAGAGAGAGAGGCTTTGTGAGTCAAGTTGGAGAGGAAGAGAAATCCTTCCTAAACACCTTCAAATCAATAGAGTCCTATAGATTTTTAACAAATTCTTCCCTTGTCAGTGGTTTATGACAAATTTTCAATTGATGATCATTTACAAGGAAGGTCACTTTTTCTTCATCAATGTTTGTAATCCTAGTTGCACCATTATCAAAGACAATTTCAATGTCATAAGTCCCAAGCCAATGTGTTTGAAATTTCCCTTGAAAATATTTAAATTTTAAGTCAAAAAGTAATGCCCAATCTCCTCACTGAAATTTCCTTTCTTTTATGAATTTGTCATGCCACCTGGATCTTTGTTGTTGAACTATGTTTGTTCTTTATATAGCATCTTGTCTCATCTCATCTAGTTCATTCAGTTACTCTATTCTTTGTTTTTGTACTTGTAATAGATCAAGACCCAATTTGATGGTTGTCCTGAAGGTCTTTACCTAGAACTCAATAGGAGATAAGACTTGCTTCCCATAAACACATTCATAGGGAGTATGTCCTGTGGTATTTCTCCATGTGGTACGGTTTACCCATAAAGCTTCTGGAAGATTTCCTACCCAGTCTCTTCTATGCATGTGCACAATCTTGGTAAGAATTACTTCAATTACTTTATTGGTGGGTTCCACTTGTCCATTTTCCTATGGATGATATGGAGTAGACTTTCTATGTTTGATTTTGTATTCCTCCAGTATCTTTTGTACCAACTTAGATGTAAATTGAGTATCTTGATTTGTCACAATTTCCCTTTGGACACCAAAACGAGTAAATATATCCTCAAAGAGAAATGAAACCACAACATTTTCAGTAACAAAGGAAAGTGTTTTAGCTTCTACCCGTTTTGTAACATAATCAATGCAAACAATAATGTGCCTTTTTTCTGTTTTGATGGTGGATTGATTGTACCAACAAAATTTATAGCCCATTTCTCAAAAGGTTCAATGAGTACCTAAGGTTGTAGATGCATTTCATATGAAGGAATAGGTTCCCCCATTCTTTGACAACTATCACATCTCTTAACATATTCTTTGGCATCCTTAAAAAAGCAAGGCCAATAATATCCTAAGAGAAGGACTTTGTAAGTAGTTCTTTTATTAGTGAAGTGTCCTCCACATGGTTCATCATGAAAAGCCTTTAATATCTCTTGTACTTCATCTTCTCACACACAACTTTGAATGATAAAATCAGGCCCTGTTTTGTATAATTCTCCATTTATCCATGGGTAAGATGTACTAATTTGAATTACCTTTGTTTTCTCTCTATGAGACAAATATAGTGGTAGCTTCCCTACAACCAAATAATTAGAAATATCTACAAAACAAGGAGATTTGATAGATACTGCAAAAAGATATACATCAGGAAAATTATCTTCTACAAGTACATCATTATTATCATTTTGAATCGTAGATAGAAAGTCAACAACTGTATTTTGTTTTCCAGGTCGATCCAAAATAGTAATATTGAATTCTTGTAACAATAATAACCATCTTGTAATTATTCCATTAGTGATTGGTTTATTCCTTAAATACCTAATTATAGAATGATCTGTATGTACAAAGGTTTCATAACCAGTGATGTAATGTTTGAATTTATTAATGGTACGGACAATAGCTAAAAGCTCCTTTCCTGTTAAGTATAATTTAACTTTGCAGGAGTCAAATTTTTAATGGTGTAGTAAATGGCATAAGGAGTTAAATCCTTTTTTCCTAGTACAACTCCCAAATCTGAAGCATCAATTGAAATGTGAAAAGGTATTTTCCAATTTTGTCTTATTAGAATGGGTTCTTCAAAAATATTTTCTTTCAATGTTTCAAAATATTTTTGGCAATCAAAACTCCAAATGAATTCACAATCATTTGTGAGAAATTTGAAAAGTGGACAAGCAATTTTTGTAAAGTTTTCTATGAATCTTCTATAGTAACTAGTAAAACCAAGAAAACTTCTAACATCTATTTGAAAATTTGGAATTAATAATTTAGAAATAACTTCTACTTTATATGTATCCACTGTAATTCCATTCCCTAAAATATGGTGTCCTAAAACAACTCCCTCAGTGAACATCATAAAATATTTTTCATGGCTTAATGAGAGATTTGCTTCCTTACATCTAATGAGAAATTTTTCCAAAATTTTAAGAGCATTTTCAAAGGAATTTTGAATAGACAATAAAATCATTCATATAAACTTCTACAAAATCATAAATTAGATCAAAGAAAATACCCAAAACTGCCCTTTGGAATGTTGCAGGTGCATTACATAACCCAAAAAGGAGTACTCTGTAGGCATAGGTTCCCCATGCATAGGTAAAAGTGGTTTTATCTTGATCTTTTGGAGCTACTTAGATCTGGTTATATCCACTAAAACCATCCAATAATGGTAAATATTTCTTTCCTGCCAATGTGTCTAAAACTTGGTCTATGAAAGGAAGTGGAAAATGATTTTTTAAAGTGGCTTTATTCAATTCCCTATAGTCAATGCATACTCTCCATTTTACATTATCTTTAGGATCAATTACCAATGGTCAAAACAACTGTCTATCTGATATTGGATAAATGAAATTTACATTCAACAATTTTTGAAGTTTCTCCTCAAAAATTTCCCTTAAATTTCGATTCATTCTCCTCTGAAGTTGTCAAATTGGCTTGGCATTTTTTCAATGTAAATATGATGTATAAAAGTATTGGGATCAATTCTTTTCATGCCAATGTATTCCCATGCATAAGCAGCGGAATGTTCTTGTAACATTTCCATTAAATCTTTCTTTTGAAATTCTTCCAGATTATTATTGATATTCAATGTTTTTTCTAAAAAGGTTTCTATTGAAGAATTGACAATTTTTTCCATAGAATGTAAAGATAATTGACAAGATGATAAATATTCAATATTACATTGTTATTGAAAACTTTGATTAGATTCACAATATGAGAAAAACTCATTAGTTTCTATTAAATTTAAAATCTGATCTTTTTCATCTATTTGTGAAGTAACAAAGATTGGTCATATATCAATATCATCATCTATCCATTCTTCACTTTCTACCTCTATTGTTGTTTTTGCAGGAGGATATAATGTGAACTTCTTTGTTGAAATTCCGTCAGAAATAAACATATCACTAGATCTACAACTTATAAAAGCATCAGTTGTAGCTAACCATGGTCTTCCTAGAATCAATGGATGTCCTCCTAAATTACTCTTGGGTGTCAGAATCATAAAATCAACAGTATGCTCCCAAGAATTTAAGGATACAAATATGTATTCTAATACACCATCAGGTTTAATAATAGATCTGTTTGCTACTTGCAAGAATGTAGGTGTATATTGAAGATTAGGAGGTTTTAGTTGATTCATAGTTTTTTTACTCATGATGTTTATAGTTTCTCCTAAATCAATCAATGTGTTTGGAATTTCGATACCATTGGTATGTGTTTTCACAATGGGATTTCTTGGATCAAGATATTTCTTAATTGTTGTTTTTCCCATCATGATATCTACATTTTCCATCTAAATGAATTATTTTGACTTATTTTCTCTTTCTCCCTGGTCTTTTAATACTTAACTCCCTCATTGTCTTTGAAAATATTAGTACTTTTTTAATAGCTTGTAATAAAGGAACTTTTATACAAACATTCTTCAGTTCATCTCTCATATCATATTCACGCAACAAAATATGTTTTTCTACCCCTTTGTCAATTTTCAATATCTCAAGAAAAGGTGGTGTTTGGATAGATATTGAAGGTTTTTTTATGATGGGAATTGATTTTATTGGAATATCATCAGAATGTATAGGCGTGGTTTGTTTTTGAGAGTTTTCTTCTTCATTAAGAGATTTCTCCTTTTAGAGAGATTCTCCTTTTTAGATTCCTGAATAACAATTGATGGGACTTCTTTTCCAATACTCTACCAGATCTAAGTTGGACACTATTTAGATCTAATGGAGTTATCATGTAGGTTTAGAAATTTTGTCCTTCCATATTGTAAACAAGTTGTGACTTTTTATTATTATTTGGATTTGGAAGTGGTTGAGCAGGCAATTGATTTGCTCTCTGAGGAAATGATAATGGAAGTTGTGGATTTGGATTCTGAGGTTGAGTTGGTTGAACACGTTGAGGAAAATATTGTGGTGGAAAAACATGGTAAGGTTGTTGATATTGAGGATATTGAGGATATTTTCCATAAGGATTTTTCCATCCTTTTGCCCAAGGTTGAGGCCAATATTACCAAGGCATGGGTGTAGTCCAATTTCTTTGTGATGGTTGTGCAAATGCTTGAGTGTTAAAACCTTGAGTCATATTTGGTCGTGAATTTTTTCATGGTCCCTCAGTAATCAAACAAAGGGGATATACTTGATTTTGTATTACTTCCTCTTGATAAACAAATTCAAGACTTGATATTGAATGACATCCCTTTGTATGATGATTTTCTGTGCATATAACATAGGATTCTACACTTTTTAAGTCAATAGGACATTCTCTCAGAGCGTGGTTTTTCTATATTTGGGATAAAAGATTGATAATGCATCATTTTCAACCTTTTTCTTATTTTTCACTTTAATGGTATCTAATTGTTCACTAATACTCCCCAAAATGTTTGTTTTAAATATGTGAAGCAAATTTCCTAATTCAACTCTACTTACTGCCCCAACTGTAGATTTATTAATCCTAGACATGGGAGGATCTCTTGGACTTTTCCTAGTTCTTTCCTTTCCTCTTGAAATGTGTATGCATAACTCACAAATTTCTCCAAATGATAACTGAGAACAATCTCCCTTACCCATCAAATTGAGAATATCAATCCACTCATCTATGATGGATTTTAATAAGAGAGCTTTCAATTTTTCTTCATCTAATTCATACATTTTAGCCCATTTAACATTATAAGAAAATATTTCAATGACATCTTCAATATTTTCATCTTTTTTTTGCATCATTTTAAAAAATTCATCCTTAAGATTGTGCGACATATAGTAGTCCTTATATTTCTCTAAGGCTGTAGTTTTAATTTCTTCCCATGTTCTTATAGAATTTACTCCTAAACCCATGAACCATTTTAAGGTTGCATCCTTAAGAGTTGTTGGAAACAATTTGAACTTTTGAGTGCCAAGCATGTAATCATAAGATATACACAAGACTTCAAACTCAAAGAGAAATGTTTCAAGATCCTCACTTCTTAATCCATGAAAATTTGGAAGGATGGATGGTGAGATGGTTTTCATTGTAGATGTTGTATATTCATCGAGGATAGGAAATCTAAAGGAATCTAGATCTCCTCTACCTCCTCCTCTCTATCTTCCTCCACCTCTTCCTCCTTCCCTATTTCCTCCTCTTCCTCCTCCAATCCTAGGTTGTTCACCATTGAAATTATGTACCTCTCTTTCCACTTCTCCAGCCATTGTAGATTCTTCAGAACTAATATAGGTTTCGAAAATTAGGTTTTTATAATTCCTCTTCTAGTTTTTCTATCAATTGTAAGTTAAAATAAGTTTATTCCTCCTCTTCTCCACTAAGGATTTCTAGTTCTTCCCATAGAAGTTTCTCTCGAGTTGAAGATAGGAAAGCTACTCCATCTGTTGGGGATGTAGGATCTTCTTCTTCTATTATTTCTTAAGTTGATGAGGTTGGTAAATCTCTAGGTTAGATTTTGGATCTAAGTACCTCAGAAAGTTTATGTTTGCCTTCATATGATGGAATATGAGTTTGAGTGGGTGGTGTGGCACTACGAGGTCGTGGTGGGGTGAGTGATGATTTTGGAATTAAGTTTTTACATCTACCTATAAATCTACCTCTAGAATCTCTTTCCCTATGCATATCGTTTTTGTTTTGTTTTTTAAGTAAAAAGAAAAGACTCTTATATACAATTCCCCGTCAATTATGCCAAAATGTTTAGTGATTTAATTGATCTTAAATTACTTATATGAATTATCAACCAGGGTTAGTAAACTGATGAAGTGTAAGTGAATTGTATGTGCTAGAAGTCTTTAGTTATTAACAATAATTCTAAATTAAATTGAGTTATCGAAATATAAATTCTAAATTAAATTAAGTTATTAAAATGCACATGAGCAAATTAGTTATTCCTAGAAAATAAGATTATCTCTACAATGATGATCACATTCTCTGCTTTCAACCAAAACTACTTCTACTTATAATATTCCACACTAAAATTTAAATTAGAATTCAATATCACACTTTACATAAATGAAAATCAATCCATACTTTGCTTAAATGAAATTCACACTATGTTGCATAAATAAAAACTGCTCTTACTTAAGAAATATCATGTCTAAAGAAAACCATACATCTGCATGAATAAAAATCACACTTGCATGAAAAATGAAATGAAACAAACTTCTACTTAAAACACACACACTTACTTCAATTAAAGATCCCACATGCTTGAATTTAACAAATAATTCTACAAATTAATCGACTATCTAAGATGGAACTCGGTGTGAAACTAGATCATCGTTGCTAAGCTTTATCCATGCGCATTCAAAATCTAAACAATAAGAATGATTAGCATAATGATTTTAACTTAACTTTGAAAGAAAATTGAAAACATGAATACTCGATTGAATAAATATAAATCTACGAGAATATAAGGCTAGTGGCTAATTGTTAAAACAAAGAAAGAATCCTTACTATCTCGAGGGGACCTCCATGAGAAGCAGACAATCATTACGTTATTGATCAAGCACTTTAACCATGCATTGAGGAAATGAAGCGATTCTTTTATAAATAGAGAATTAAAAACAAAGTTTAAATCTCACTATTGCATCATTACTTAACAACCTATTCGTTTCTGCCGAGAGGCATATTTATAAAGCTCATAGCAATAAACTGTTCAGAGCTATATGCCTAATCCCTATTATTAGAAACCAAATTTAACTTTAAAACATAATATTGCATAATTCGCTCATGATTTTCTATTATCAAAGCAAATCATGAGGCACCGATCTCATTCTCGCTCACTTGTTGTCGATTATGGAGGTTGACTTTTACTTTGAACACATTGCTAGAACCTGTTTCCATCGATCTGGTTCATGCGAATAGGAGGAAATCGTTGAGTGCATCAATTGCAAACTATCCATATATTTCACTTACCAGCTGGAACATTGGAACTTGTCATACCACAAACTTGGCTGCAGAATCATGTATTAGCTACAGAATCATTGCAATTCAGTAGCTAAAGTAAACATTAAACTAAATAATATATAATATGAAATACAAGACAATTGTATACCTTCCATTTCACAATCTCTGTAACTTGATGCTCAATGTGTCATTATGAAGGTAAAAAGGAAATAGATATAGTGAAAAAGAGTGTAAAAAAGAAGCAATTATGAGGCTCAACAGGGTCCTATAAAATCAAGGCCGCATTTCTCGAAAGACTTAATCATAAAATATGGTTGCAATGGAATCTCATCTATTTGTATAGGCCTTCCCATTCATTGGCACTTACTGCAACTGCAAATATACTTCATGGCATCCCTAAAAATAATGAGCCAATATTATCCTAGTTGCAAAACTTTATTTGCAGTTATTTTGTCTACAAAGTTTCCCCCACATGGCTTGTCATGACATGCCTTAAATATTTCATATATATCATCTTCCTGCATGTAATGTCGGATAACAATATTTAGCCCTGTGTAGAATAATTACTCCTATTCCTAGGAATACATGCCATTGCTTTGAACAACCATTCAACTTCTTATTAGTGAGAAATGGTGTGGTAGCTTCTTATAGCCAAATAATGAGAAATATATTCAAACCAAGGTGTATTAGTCGATAAAGTGAACACATGTTCATAAGGAAACAACAAGTTTCTCCTCGTTATTCAATACAGAGAGAAAACCATCTATGATATTATATTTTCCTTGTCTGTATAGAATGGTGATATCGAACTCCTGGAGAAGAAGAAGCTACCTAGTTACCCTACCATTTGTAATAGGTTTTTTCATAATAACATATCATAGAGTGATCAATGTTTAAAAATATTAAATATCTTGTATTATAATGGTGGAATTTTTACTAGAATACACAACAGTGAGAAAATATTTTTATTCATGGTATAATTTTGTTTAGTCGAGGTAAGGTTTTTACTGCTATAATAGATGGCATAAGGTCATTTCTCCTCCTTTTGACCCAACAAATCTCCAATATTTGTGTCGAAAGCATCAATGGAGATATGGAAGGGAAGGGACCAATTAGGTGCCTGGAAAATAAGGGTTGTACACAATTTCTCCTTTAAAGCTTCAAAATCTACTTGATATTTATCGATCCAACATAATTATTTGGTTAATAAACAAAATATGGGTGATTATACCTTAGTATATTTTAACGATATTCACCTCTTTCCTTGGCACAATGGTGCATTGGCGTTGGGCATGCCTATAGAGAGCACAATGGAGAATTTTCTACCAATAAAATTACAATAGTTGACGGATTCTGAACTCCCCTCCCGCCTCCTCCAACCCCCCCCCCCCCCCCCCGCCTTTACCTAACGGAAAGGTGGGCAGCGGGGAGGGGAATTAATGAAGGCTATCTATCTACCCCAACCTATGATGCCATGTCATAAAGTTGTGATGTATTTGACCATTGGCCATGTGGCATTATTTAATTATCCAATTTTCAAATGGGCATAACTTTTAATCTCAGAGTCAAATTGAGATAAATATTATATCACTAGAATGTTGTCAACGAACTAAATACAATGGTGGCACTGGTTCTGAGTTTCACAAGGGTTGGAAAAAAGAGGATTTTGTAACCCCATTTTCATAATAAAATTTGGGGATTAGGTTGAATTTGAAAGTAAAACCTTCATCATCCTGAGAATGGCCCAAGGGGTGGGAGGGTCAATTATACAAGTAAAGTATGAGAATCCAAAGTCTTATGCCAATGGTGGTTTAAATTTGACCACAAACTCTCTTACTTAGCTCAAAGTATTTCCTAGAACAATTTTGAATTTGGGTAGAAGGTGAAGTATTTTGTGAGCTAAAAGTGCTCCCTTGATGATGATTTTAAAATAACCATAAACTAATGAGTTGGGTAGTATAATTCGAAGACTGTTAGGTCCCTATAATACTAGCATATCCTCTATATTGTTATTGTTGTGCCCATGTAGCTTCCATATTATTATTGTTTTGCCCCATAGAAGCCCACTATTTTTATTATTGTGCCCTTACATTATTATTGTTATGTAGGCCTTGATTATATTATGACCCTTTAGAATCCTATATATATCAAGGAGGCCTTGTCATTTTAATCATCTAAGTATTATTCATTTTTGTAATGTAAAAAAACTTTCCCCCTCGAACAGGCTTATTCTTAGGTTGTTGATTTATCTTTTCTTCTGTTTTTGTGATCTGGTTACATAGCATTTGGTATCAAAGCTTTGTATCCGAGGGTTATGCTGCCTCAAACATGTCTTCTTGGAATTTTCACTATAGTTTCTTTTCTTTTTGCGAGGCACCAGAAAGTAAAATTTTGACCACATGGAGCTAAATCTTCATGAAAATCATATAAAAATTTCAAATCTTGGTTCGCCATATTTTCGAAGATATGATTCAAGGAAGTTAGGGTTTTTATATGCTCTAGAATTTTGTCTCAAACATGTGTCTTGGGCAAAATTTTCATAAATTTTGTTTCGAGCACCCAAATTGAATTGAGTAAAAAATAATTGAAAGTGCATGAACAGTACTTTCTTGGGTACAATTTTCATGGCCGAAGGTTGACATAGTGACATGTGACTTTACTTTGAAATTTTTCTTAGTCTTAGAAACTTGAAAGTACTACTCATAGATGTTCCATCATAATATAATTTATTATTATGTTATTTTACCCAAATAAAATTTGTAATAATTCAGGGATGATGTATCTTAATAGATTGCTATTACTACATTTTATGTGACTTAGACTTAACTTAAATTTCAATTATAAATGATCTTCAAACTGGGGCAATGCTATGTACAAGGACTTCGAAATGCTCCATTTTAATATTATTTTTTATCCAAAACAAATTTGAAATAATTCATTTTTATGTGTTGTGAGCTATCACTCTTTCTATTAGAATAATAATTATTTATTGTTTATGAACATAAATATAAACTAGTTTTAAATTATAAAGTAAAATTAATAAGAAAAATGATACTTTTCATATTTTTAAATTATCATACTTTATTTTTGTGTTTATTTACTTAATTTTTATTTATGAGAAAATATATTTTAATTTAATAAAAAATAATAATTGGGATTTGGTAAATAAATAAATCTTATAATAAATATAAAAAGAATAAGCAAATTATAAATGTTGGATGAACATTGTTTGTTTATAGGTTATGTTAAATGTAATTCTCAACAATGAATCACGAATAAATAATTGGTAAATTAAATAAATAATTTTTTCGAAATATATAAAATAAAAAAAAACAATTAAGTAATTGCATTAGGGTGGTTTAGTATTTATTTCAAGATATATTATAAAGGTGCATGTATAATATATGGGTAAACTCTTTCTCTCCAAATAAAATATTTTTGAAATTTAATGCAATAATAGAAATCACAAATTAAAAACTAATTATTAATTTTTTTATTTTTATTTTTTATATATATCGTATTATTTTTTTGCAAATTTCCCCCTCTGTTTTATAATTTTTTCCTTTATACGACGCTTAATTAAAATAAATATTTGAATAACCAGGATGGGGGTGCTCTACGTACGCATGCCCAGTACGCATAGTGCCCTCACGATAGCTGGCTGCACACTCGTTCACATTTATGAATGCAGATCACACAACAGAAGCTAGATCTTGGGTTCTTGAGTGATGTGAAAATGGTTCCGTCCAGAATTAAAGGTTGTCAATTGAGCGCAGGGGCATTTAAGTCTCTTAGTTGGCCGCCATGAGGACTCACAGCCTTAAAGCGACCCATCTCCTCCCCCATCTTGGGCATTTCCTGTCTCTGAGCACTTTCAAGTATGTTTGCAGGTTTCATTCCCCTGGCGTCCTCTCCCCTTCCTCAATACTCATATGTTCGGCTCTCCCAGTCGTAAGCAAGTGTTTGAAATGCCTCGGCGCAGAGGAATACCGCGCAGAGGGGGTTCTTCGGCTCCCAGAGGTCGAGCCTCGCTCTCCCCTTCTCCGAATGTTATTCCCATCTCTTCTGCTTCTCCGTCTTCACCCCCCCAATCCATCCCGCCAGATCCCAAACACCTCCTTTCAGTCCTCCCGTTTCACCTTCCGTAGTCGACTGAACAGGCCGGTGGTAACTATCACTGCTACCATTCTGATGGCAGAAGAGGCAGAACAACAAGATTACCCGGCTATCTCCTCATCTACCCAATCTCTGGGAGAAAGTCTGGCTCAGGGAGAATTGGAAGGAGCAACGCTCACTGCCGAACACATGCAGGAGGACTCCCCTGTTGCCGAGGATACCACCCGTTAAAGGATTTCGACTCAGGAAGACGTTATGGTTTGTGGTCCTGTTCAACATGATTTTGGAGTTCTTCATCTAGTAACTCCTACTAAGGGCGGAGTGGAAGGCACTGAAGAAGTAACCTGGGTCGCCGCACCAAGCAAGCCTGCTCAGCAGGACACTTACCCTCAGACCCCGCATGATTAACTGCCTCCTTCACGCAGTCTGGTTTATCCAACTCGAAGGTCTAAGTTTTGATTTCAGAACCTCTGTTACTGTCTTTTTCTATATAATCTGGTTATGCTGCAAGTTTCTGTTGGTTCATATCCCGACCTTTTCAAGGTTTTTTGGAGCTTTGGTGGCTGTTACCACTTTTTTGGATAGTGTGTTGTGTGCATTTTTGCCACAGAATCCTGATGATGTAATCGTTATCTTAAGCACAATTTTGTCTTGTAAGGAGAGGTTAACTAGAAGCAGCTCATATCATTATAGTAGAGGGATCTTCTATCCATGTACAGCTGCTCCTTTTTGGACTCTGTTTTATTCCGAATTTGGCAAAAAATCTCCAGATACTGCTGTCGAGGGTTGGTTCACATACCCTCTGAGGTTGCGACCTCACTGTAAATACCTCTTTTTTTCTTATTAATAGAAATAGTCTTTCTTAGGAAAAAAAATAAAATAAAAATAAATAATAAAAAAAATAATAATATATATATATGAATCCGAAAGCACTCTCCAACATAAAAGATTTTTAAAAGACTTTTAAAATATGGAGTGTGTCGGATAAAGAATATGAAACCTATGTTTATACTTCACTAGAGTAGCGTATATTACTTTTGGTTAGTTTAATTTGGTTTTGGAAGTTTTTAATTAATTGTTTATATATTGGATATTTAATTATTTAATTTAATCGAATAAATATATATATATATATATATATATATATATAAAATTGATTTGTAGTTTGAGAAAGCCGGATTTAACTTATTTAATTTTTTTAACACACTAATTTTTAAGCTTACTAAATTTTTTAGCATGTCTGCTTCTCTGGCACAAACACAACCACTCGTGAGATTTTGATCTAGTGACCTTGGCTAACAAGATCCATCCACGACGAATTGTTGATAAGATTAATAAAATTATTGTTACTTCATTTTGATATTTTATTATATTAGAAAATAAAAACCATAAAATATATTTGAAAAAAAATCATCTGAATTTTGATATTTAATAAGATTATTTATTTAGAGTTAAAAAATCATGTTGATAATATTTTTCGAAGAGTAAATCCATCTTATTCATTAAAATATTTATTTCACATTAATATATTATTATTATTTGTGTTAAAATAATTTAAATATATTAATTAGTTTTGAGTATTCTTAAATAAGCTTAAAAATTTCTTTATATTTTACTTCATATGTGTTTTAAAATATTTTAAAAAGGTTTAATCTATTATAACTTTTGTTAATCAAAATATATGTATCTTTACTCTTAATGAGAAGCCAGTCTTTCCATTTTATCATGTTTATTAGATTATAAATAAACAAATACATTATTACAGGTTTCATGATCACTTCAACTTTCTACGTAAATTATACATAATTTTATGAAATTTCAAGAAAATACTTTCTTGGCAAGTTTATTTGTTTGAATAATGAAGATTATGTGGAAAATTTTCATTTAAAATGGGATAAGAATGATTTTAAATCCCATCAAATTATTCTACATCCATTTCCATAATAAAACAATACTTGAAATATAATTTAAAATACTTGAAATATAATTGAAAATTACATTTTTATACTTCCAATCCAACAATTTAAGAGTTCTATTTTACACTTCTAACTAAATAAAGTAGGATTAGAAATAAATAAATAATGTTTTTTTTTATCAAGTTTTTTTTGTGATCTTCCAGGTTTGAACTGTGGTTTGAGAAGTTGTTTTTTGTTTGTCTAGTTGTGTGTGATCTTCCAGGTTTGACTTGTGGTTGTTTAGCATGTCTCTTCCCCCTAGCACAAGGTCAACGCACAACCACCCAACAGATTATGCTTTTTGCCTTGAAAATTATGGAATTTCAGGCTATATTTTGAAAAAATCTGGCAAAATTTTTTGTAAATCCAAGTAAAAGTTGTCAAACTTCGTTTTTGATGGTGCTGAATCCATTTCCACTATCAAAAACATGATTCAAACACTGCATCTACAAAATTATTAGAACTTTTTACCAAAATTCCAACCACTTTTAACCGTCCAAACAATTCCTCAACCTGCCTAAACTACTCCCAAACTTATCCATCGTCAGTAGTACATTGTTAACACGGTGTCTATCAGTAGTACATTGTTAACCCGTTGCTAGTGAGACTCGAAAAATAAATAAATAATGTTATTAATAAAAACTTTTGACAAATTCAAGAAATTTTTTGAATAGGCGTCAGCTGCGATACAGATCAGTAAACTAGCTTAGTGCGGACCATGTAAATATAATTTTGATTGCAGGTTACTTTCATTGAAATAATCACTTGTCGTTGGTGTTGAAGAGTGAGTGATCGGGGCCCGGGAAGTTGTTGTTGGGTTTGGGCGACGGTGGCGCCCGCTTCCGCTGCCTCCTGGACCATGCGCCTCCTCTGTGGCCTTCTCTCAGTTCCCTTCCCCTCCGCTGATAGGCGCTCCTTATCGTGATCTTGCGTGCATCAAAATCCATTAATGTCTGATCTGCATCGCCATTCACTTCGTAATTACAATCATAGAGATTTATGCAAACAATGAAACGAAGAGGAAAATAGGAGCATTTCACCTTACCGGAGTAAGAGGACAAAAATAAGATGGCGGCTATCAGTACCAGAGCAACTACTACCTGTGTTCTTGCCATGCCACTACCTCCTCCTTTTGTTGCGTTTTTTCGCCTGTGTAGCTACTACTAAATCTTCTTGTGGGTCTGAGAAGGGAGGATTTCATGTCCGTGCTTCGCCTTTATTAATAGTAAGCAAGTCGCTACCTACCCACGATTCCATATCTTTCACCAATTTTTTTCGGCTGCCATTGTCTATCCATTCGGCTGAACACCATTCCGCTGAGTACGCCACAAGTGATATATCGTTGACATTAGCTGCCTGTGTCCATGAATAAAAGCTGATCTTAACAATCACTCAATCCTTTGACCATCCTAACCATGTAATGTACAAGAGGATGGAACTCGGTACCTTAGTCCTGTCACACTTCTGCCATTTAGGATAATAATATATATAGTGTTCATCTTCCTGGTATCAATGTTCCGATATTATTTTTTCAACTGAATAAATGTTCTCAGGTTTCATAGTTTTGTTCCGCATTGGATCGCAGGATTTGTGGTACCAAATCTTTACACATAGCCATTATATTAGATCACAGCCTATAGAGTATCAATATTCCGACATGTATTGAAGTTGTTTTACCAGAGAAAATACGTTCCCATTAAAGTATTATGTTTAAGGAATGTTGTCACGTTTATATAATTTGCCCAAGGTGTTCACCAACTCGGCACCAGCAAGTTGCCCGGCATGTGTGTGATGAACACTACGATCTTTCATTTAGTGGTTCGACCAAGCACTCCGTCAACATGACTTCTTACTCAGGGTGCACCCATAGTCTACCCTGAGCACAGTCATTCAATGTCTTACTTACGCAAAAGGGTCGTGCCAACCTGTCGCCTACTCTTTAACACTGAAAATTCTTATTTATATGCCATTGTTATCTATCTATTCAGCAATATAACAAACACACATACAACAATACCAAACACACATACAACAATACCAGATGGAATAACACTACCAAATGTGTTTGGTAGCACCACTATCCTTAAAACTCGTTCATGAATTTGTGTTGACGTTGAACCATATTTGTTGGTTCAAAATATATTAACAAATGATTTATCTTGTAATTCACACCAAAGAATTTCTCTCAAACTTAACATAAATCACAGAAACCTCAATTCAACACTAGTTCATTATTTTAATACAATAAATATTACAAATAATTAATAATTTACCACAAAGTTGCAGTTAACGAATAACTCGATTAAACACTGGATAAAGTTGTTCATGACATGCCCGTGTTTTCCTTCTTTGTACCAGGTCGTGCATAACCTTTTGTTTGACTCCCTTGCCATGAGATATTACAAATAATTAATAATTTACCGCAAAGTTGCAGTTAACGAATAACTCGATTAAACACTGGATAAAGTTGTTGATGACATGCCCGTGTTTTCCTTCTTTGTACCAAGTCGTGCATAACCTTTTGTTTGACTCCCTTGCCATGAGATTTTCCTTGCTCACTCGACCATGATGAATGCCACCAAAGTTCTTCTTGCTCTATTTGTTCGAATACTCATTTCATGTGTGCCTCATACACTCTCTCGACTTTGCCATGTTAATCTAAGTGACATTGTATTGCTTTTTTGGTTTATTCTTTGTCAAATTAGATAGAATTATTGGAGACGTAAATTACATGCTAAGTCTTAATATTAACTCACTAGAGACCATTTAGTTAGTTGATAGATATTCAATTGTAGATTAATTTAGAAGTCAATAAACAATTTTTTACCCAAATAATTTATTTAGAGATTATAATAATCAATACATTGTATGATGAGTAATATCACATATTAAGCATAAGACAAGTAGAAGTTAATATCTCTAACACACTTCCTTAATAAGTGCTTGTAGTGATCTTTTGTCTAATTAAATCTTCATTAGTTACTCTAATTATTTTGAAATATTATAGACTAAACTCCATCAAGTTGTCTCGTAACCCTCATAAAGGTGTAGTTCACAAGTTAAATTCCCAAGTTTCACGATTCCACCTCCAGAACTCATAAATCATGTATCTCTTGAATTCAATTACTGAACAACATTCTACGAGCTATCTCATAACCGAACTATTAAACTGAAACCAAAATGCACATATATACAATTAATGAGGATTCCTTCCCTAGATTCACATCTTACAAAACTAGGAGGACAACCATTCATATTGATCTCTATTTCGACTCATTCCCTTGAAGATATGATTGTTTTAGGCCACTCAAGCAATTCTCTATTTGTAATGACTGAACTACTAGCCATTCTATTGACATACTTACATCTACCAAGACATACTTACATCTACCAAGATACGTGGATGTGATCCATTGTACTCACCAGTTATCTAAGAAATTGGTCTAAATATTGAATGTATTCAAGTCAACCTTACATCATGACCTATTTATCTCATTTTAAAAATTCAACATTAGTTATTTTATAAACAAAAATAATACTAAGACATATTAACAATAAATAAATAAATTAGATTCTCTTAAAAACTAATATAATCACACCATTGTTACTATTATCTATCCCATCATTAAAATCAACTTCTACAATATATGCCTACATCTATCAGCACCCTCTCACTTCCATTAAGTTTTGTGTGTGTTCATTCATGGTTTGATTTCATGATTCAATGCATCGAGATTACAAAATTTCTAAGTGGAAAATTATGGATAACTCCTCCCAAGAAGGTCCATGATCATGTAGAATGACATGTTTAAGGTGAAATGTATATCGTTGTATTTGATACTAATATATAGAGCACATGATTGTTGAATCTTGAGAACCCTCCCTAAATATTCCCACCATTGTCGAATGTCATCTACCCTCGTGGAATCCAATGAAAAAACCAAATCGCTATCTACAAGTTAGGTGGGTGGGAATTTGATACACTTTTGAATCAATACCTACAATGGAATGACTTAAATTTCTACTTGTAAACTCCATTGTGAGGTTCACAATCCTATCAACATCAATTCATTACATCATCTTCTAGTGAGCAAAGTATGGAGCATAAGTTAAATACACAAAATGTTCACACCATAAATCACTACAAAACAAACAAATAATATACTCAAACCTACACTAACTTATTTGTACATAAATTATATCTCACATACTCTTTCCTTCCTAGGCCCTCCCGCGAGGGAGTTACATCTAGGCTAGATTTCATACCAAACTAGAAGTATTTCACACTCAAACTATTGTTCAAACATTATTATTACATAATATCACATATTTATAGAACAAGCTAAGATTAAAGATAAATTGATTATCTTAGCCAAACAATTTAGTTAATTGAGACAATATCTCAACCACACTCTAATCCAAGAGTCAAGAAACAACCTCCTAAGCAAATAACTCACATAGAGATTAGAATAAGAAATATACTCTATGATGAGGAATATCATATAGTAAGCACAAGAGAGGTAGCACTTAATATTTCTAATAGGCCACATTGCTGGTCACGCCACTCTATTTCTTACTCTTTAACACTTAGACAAATCTCACTTTTATCCAATTGTTATGTATCCATGGTATAACTATAACAAGCACACATACAATAATATAGGATGGAATGAAACTAAGAGATGTGTTTGGGTAGCACCACCATGCCTAACACCCATAAAATATTTTAATACAATATATGTTATAAATAATTTACAACAAAGTCATAGCTCACACATAATTAGATACAAAAACTTGGTGAAGTTTTTTGATGACTTTCCCATGTATTCCTTCTCTATACGAAGTAATGTATGACCCTTTAATTGACGCCCCTATCATGAGATCCGACTTTCTTTCTTGACCATGACCAATGCAACCAATGTTCCTCTTAATCTATTTGTTTGGCTACTCATTATGTGTTTGCCTCATACACTCATTATGTTTTGGCATGCCAACCTCTCAGTGAGTTTATATTATCTCTTGGTATACTCTCCATCCAACCCTTTGTCTAAAACTCATTTCCCTTGCCCTTGCCTAATATTTTCCAACTTAGCTCCAAACTTATGATTATCTTTGCATAAGCTTGCATGGTCCATTTGGTGGAGCCAACTCAGGCCAACTCTTATGCTTTAACCTTATTCTTTGAACAACTCCTATTATGTGTGTGCCTCATACACTCATTATGATTTCTCATGCTAACCTTTGAGTGAGTTTGCATTTCCTCTTGGTATACTCTCCATCCAACCCTTTGTCTCAAACTCTTTTCCCTCACCCCTACCTAACATGTTCCAAGTCAGTTCCAAACTTGTGATTGTCTTTGCATAAGCTTGCATGATTCATTTGGTGGAGCCAACTCATGCCAACTCCTGTGCTTTGGCCTTTACAACCCTATCTTTCTCGCCTTCTTTGTTTAAGCTCCTTTCCTATGTATTCAAAATGGTTATTTGTTATTCTTTCTCCTTCTTAATTTGGGATACTTACCTCCCAGATTTATATAAATATGTCTAAGGAAATGAATGGTTGTGTCCCTTAAACTTACAACGAGGCCAACCCTTCACGTCCTATGAATGTGTCCATTCATTTTCTTGAACCATTTGACCAACTCACCAAGTAACCAAACTGGTGCACCAAAGGATTAATGTGATCCCCACTCATTCATTTGCCATGCCACAACTCATCTTGATGGAACTCATGCTTCTTTCTAAGCTAGTTAGTGTTTTCCTTAAGAAAACTCCACCAACCATTATTTTTTTTTGGTTGAACCCTTGATTAATCATGTCAAATATTACAGTTTTTATTTAATCGAGTGCATCCCCAACTAATCTTGAAAATTATTCTCATCGTGAAAACCAATTTTTTTCTTTTCAAAGTCCATTGGGTGTATGAAACCTATTAGCCAAGGGTCTCCCATCCTCCCCCACTTAAATTCGTTATTTTCACTGAAAACATCCATCAAATATGCAATCTCTAGCTTCTTTTCTCAATCATTATTTCGTTAAAAACTCAATTTGTGGAAAAAACATTGTGCCACTAGAAATCACAAATTTTACACTTGCAAATTTTGTCTCTCCACTAGAAACATGAAATTTCCCCCTAATCGCTCACCTATTATTTTCCTATCGATTTCATGATATCTACCCAAGGTCAATCTTGCCCAACTCTTTTTCATTGACCCATGTTGTTTATATTCTACTATTTTTTCTATTTCAATCTATACTATCCACATGAACGTCGGATTGTGTAGACCTATCACTATGCCTCTATTCTTATCATTTTTCCAACCATGTACACGTTTTCAGCTCTCATGCCTTACATTAATTGCATGATCAATTCAACCTTGGTGCCTAACGGGTACCCAAATTGGAACAACACCCATCCATAACCTTTGCCATGTCATTTTTCCACTTTTCATTCATTCCTTATGCCATTTCCATAAATGATTTCCTTACTTATGGTGACGATATAGATACTCTCTTTTTGTCCACTTTTATAGTTATTCTTATAATTTACGTTTTGTAATTGTTACCCTTTATATTAACACTATCAAACAGGAGCACAAGTTAGTGGATGCAACTCCTCTATGTTGTTACAAGTATGGTTTCAACCGTGTGTTAGAAGCTACAACTTTAAAATAGATGTTGTAATTCACTATTCAGGTTGCAACAGGTTTTTTTATCCAACACATAAATGTTGTAACTACATTGACCAAATGGGTGTAATTGTTGAAACTCCCCCATGCTACTTCAACTTTGGATGTAGCACACGATCGCTATAGCTGCAGTTGTAACACATAGTTGTTGCAACTCTGGTTGTAGCATACAGTTCCTGCAACTCTAGCACTTTTATTCGTAGGGATAACCATGCTAGAACATGCCCATGACCCAATGATGTTATTGCAACTCTTTAACTTCCACTCCGGATTTCACCTTTCTGCAACACTAGAACATCTCACCAGCTCTTTGGTCAGTGAACCAATTATACAATCAACATGTGTTTCTCATGGTGGAAGACAATGGAGGAAAGTGGATGATGAATTAAGAAGGATAACTCACCTGCCAATGACACATAGTTGATTCGAGTAAGAATTTTTTCAACAATTACCAATTTTTGAAAAGGACCATTATAAAAGGATGGGCTTTCTGATTCTCTCAGGATGGCTATCTAATATTTCACTCAGTTTATGTAGTGACCTTTTGTATAAATTACTAGAATTTTTTGAAGCCTGGATAGAATAAAATTATTGTAAAAGTGCATTGTGTAATTTTTGCATTTCCTACAATAAAAGTCTCCTTTCCTCTAATTATTTGGTGGTATTTGCATGATCAAGTGAATTGAAGATTTAATAGTACCTCGTATAAGAGGGTAGGGATCCCTCCTTAGCTTGGTATTACTTGTAGCATTAACATATAGGTATTATTCATATTTTTGTTAATTCATAGTTAATTATTCTTGCTACAATTTTTTTTTTCCTTTTGTTGCAACTCTGTTATTTTCCTTTTGTCACAATTTTGATAGTTCGTATGTTGCATTTCCATTGATTAATTATTAATACAACCCTAAGATATACAATTAAGTTATTAGCTTCATGGTTAATTTATTATCTAACTAATTTCATATAGGTTTGTATACTTTTTGGAATTTCCACTATTACTCCAACTCCTATTGCTACAACTCAATTGTAGGTTATTTTTTCTTTGTTTTTGGCACAATATCAGTTGAACAATTGAGATTTGTGTGAATAAGATATCTTAATGTATGAATTTTATTCCTGAGTTATGTGTGCTTCATTTGTTGCACCATAAGCACATGCTACTACATAAATTGTTATAATAATAAAGAATATTATTAAATTAGAGCAAGTCACCTCATAGCTATTGGCGTGTTTACTTTCTTGTAAGAAATTTTACTTTCATGCGAGTGTGATTTACTTTCCTACAAGAGCACTTTAATTTCCTACTAAGTGTGGTGTGCTTTAATCATGGGGGCTTCACTGGGGAAGAAGTACCATATCGCATGTGTTAATTTTGGGGGATATATATTGAGGAAAAATGACATAATATATTGAGAATATAATAGGGGGAAAAGGGTTTTTATATTGGCAGGTATAAATAATGGAGATCAATATTAATGAAAAAATATAAAAGGGTATTAAAAATGTTAATGAAAAAATGGATACCTACAATATCTAATGAAATTAGGGGTTTTTAAATTGGGAAGGTGTATTGGGTTCGTATTAGTAGGGGGTTAAATAATGTGATTTTTAGAGGTATTTTCCAAAACGTAGTAAAAATAGGGGTATTTTTTAGTATGCCACGAACACATGTGATATGTCAGAGGCTCATTGAGTGAAGCTCTAATGGTTTTAATTAGTGGTGACTTGTGAAAACAAATTTAACTTGCCAATATAACAACATTTAGAATACTATAACCTTATGACACATAATATATTTCAGTAGCATATATAGTGCATGATAGCTCACAAGTACCAAACGAATCCTTGATTAACAATTAAATGAGTAGACTCTTGGTTGTCTTCCTAAGAAATAATAAGGATAATTAAAAGGCCTGTCATTTTTGGCATTGTTGTTGAAGAACTATCAATAATAGAGTTAGTGTCGTGTCTATTTCTATGTTAATTTATTTGTTGAGTTCTTCTTTTTCAAAGTTTAATTATTCAACCCTTTTACCTTTTTTTTTTTTTTTTTTTTTAGTAATTTATAAAATGACTTGTTAGATGGATAGGTGTATACTTGTCAAAACTCCCCCCATACTAACAATGTAGGTTCAAATGAAGGAGGGCATATAGGGACACATTATTTAACCCCTACAACAAGTTCATTGGAAAAACAAAGAATTGAATCTGTTGAACTGCAATATGAACATGTGCGACCTCCTTCTGCTAATATATTTCTAGAAGAATTCTTTGGGAAGTAGATCCATACAAAATTGAAGTTGTATGAATCTCCCAAGACCCCCCTAGAATAACAGGACAATATTTGGGAGAAGTTGGAACCCAAAAAGGAAGAGGAGAATATCTCATCCTTTGGATTCCCCATTAATGAATCCAAGGATCAAACAAAAATGAGGAACATCTTGCACTCTACGCTGCCTAATTTTCATAGCCTCTTGAAGGAAGACCGAGACACATTTCTTTTTGAATTTGATGTCCTTTTCAATAGTTATGACTATGTTTCAGATGTAAATAAGATAGATTTATTTCCTACTAGTCTCTAGGGGGTAACATTATGTTGGTTCATGGGTTTGAAGGAAGGGAGCATTAGAACATGAGCTAAATGAAGGAAAAGTTTCTAAGGAAATATCAAGACTATTGAAAGTTAAAGGAATGAAGAGAGGAAATAGTCTCAATGAATTAATATGAGGAGGAAATCCTCAAAGAATATGTTGAGAGATTTCACTATAATTTGCAGTAGTGAAAACAAATGAATTTAGCAAAAAACACTTTGAGTGCTTCTATTACGAGGAATTAGATATGATTGCATTGAACTCCTAAAATTCATGAATCGAGGAAATATTTTACAACATGACTTGCAACAGACCATGGAACTTTGTCTACTGTATCTCAGAAAACATCGAAATTTCACAGAAAAACCAGAGACACATTCCAAGATAGACAACATTGCTAGTGGAGGTGTTATTAGAGTAGAAATTGGTATGTATTAAAGAATTTAAAATATGATCCCTTGAGCACATTTAGTTCTCAAATAAATGCTTTGTAGGTAAAGAAGAAGAAACAACAGGTAGCTCTATCATTCACATTTTTTTGAATGAAATGTAGAAGAAATCATCCAATGAAGTAGTGCTTGATGGATCGTATTGATATATATTCCATTTATAGTAAATAGTATTCTACAACTAGATATATCTCTCTACCAAGGAGAAATTTTTTGTATCAAGTAGTGGAGGTAACAAAAAAACTATGCTTTTTGGCCTAGAAATGACCATGGTCCGAACAACCACAAGCTATGACTTAACACCCATCTAAGTATTTCAATTGTTTTTGGTATAATACTTCTATACAATACTATTATCAATCATGGATGGCCCCTCCTCCTTAGTAACTTTGGAAATAGGTATGGAGAAACCCGAAGTATGAAGGCTCTCAACAACCCTTCATGCAACCAATCATTCAACTTCTCTATTCTCCACTTGTGCAAGCACCTACATCTAACCCTCCATGACCTCAATTACCTACACAACCTGTTACCAACCCAAATAACATTAGACCCACTTGGCGAGGACAAGATGTTGAGATGGAAATTTACCCCACTTATGTTATATGCTCCTTGGATTTCCATGTCATCCACCTTCAATCAAGGAAGACACTAGCCAAAAAACACCCTTAGATACACATTGAAGTCATTAATGAGGAAATTTCAAATGAAGAACTCGAGAAACAATAATTTATTGAACCACTCAGGGTTGAACCTAAGAACCTTGAGCCCCAGGGACAATGCTATTCTAAGAGATTGAATCTAGAGAAACCTTTAACCAATCCTAAATTTGATTTCTCCAAAAACTCAAGAATGTATGTATTAAAATTCCATTGTTCCAAGCAATCAAGGATGTCCCAATCTATCCTAAGTTAGTAACGGAAATTTTCTTAAGAAAACCTGGTCGGAGGAGTAAAGATCCACATATCATTCATGTCATAGAAAAACTATCAGATCTGATGATGGGCAGAATCCTCATGGAAAATACTCTAATCCTGGCAGGGCAGTAGTCAATTTGTAAATCAATAATATTTTTATCCCAAACACATTGATTAGCCTAGGTGTTTCTATCAATGTAGTGACATGAGAAACCATTGAAACCTTAGGAATTTTAGGATTGAGACAAAATCTCACTATACTTTAACTAGTTGATAGGTTTACTATTAAGCCAAAAGGGGTCTTCGAAGATGTGGTGATATCTATAGATTTTTTGGAGTATCTCGCAGACTTCATGCTCCTCCAACTCAAATCTTCTTTTGGGGGATACCCTATTTTCATTAGATTACCATGGTTTTCTATTGCATACATGTATATCAAATGCAACTCTCGGAACATGGAAATATCCCATGGCACTTCCACCAAACAATTGACTTTTTATGCACCTGTTAAACCCAGTGTGGATTATGAAGCACATATTTCGAAAGATGGGGAAGTTAGTGATGAAGAGGAGGCATCCCAACAAGTACTTAACATAGATCAATATCTTTCTATTAGAGATAAAATGGAGGATGATGAGATCAATGATTTCTTTGCCTCCTCCTCTTCGTCAATAAACACACACATCATTGAGCACGTTATGCAACTTGAGGCACAAGCCTCTATATCTTCAACAAGTGCTTCATTACCCAAACATGAGTCCCCACTAAGGAAGATAAAATTTCACACATAGAAAACATTGAAATAAGCCTATGGAAATCCTTGAAAATCAAATGAGGGGTAACACCAAAGCAAAAATATCAATTGATCTAAATATTGCACAATAATATATATATATATATATACATCATATTATATATATATATATATATATATATTAATATATATATATATATATAATATATATATATATATTTCTTTTACTTTTCAAAGTATTTTAATATAAAATAAATAATTCTTTTACTTTTCAAAAGTATTTAAATATAAAATTTAATAAAAATATTTAAATATACATGTAAATTAATATATTTCATTATCAAATTTAAAAAAGAGAAACCTTAAAAAAAACTAAAGTGAGAAAATCTTATATATGTATATATGATTATAGTCATAAATAGAATATTTTGTTATCCATCTTACATAAAATAATATTACAAAGCACTAAAAGTAAAAAAAATCAATTACTTTATAATAAAAGTGAGATGTGCAATTCATTCAATTCTTAATATGAAGTTGATATACAACATTTTAAAAATATCAATAAAAAAAAGGTTCAATGTTGATCATTAAAAAATATTTCAGTGTGTAATGTGAATGATACACAAAAATAAAATATTTCAATATCCATGTTTAATGTCAAAGCACAATTTGAAATAAAATATTTAAATGATCATGTTTAAGACAATATTTCAAATAGAAATTATGTATATATATTAAATAAAGTAGCTCACAATAAAAACATAAAAAAGTATGTTTAAACCTTTTTATATAGTTTAAGTCACTTCAACCTAGACTAAGCCTTAAATTGATTCCTCCATTCATGTTATTTATAGTATACCTTTGTAACCATGAAAAATACTTGAAACTCATGTAACCTCAATAAGAACATAATACAAAATATAAAATGATAAGACATTATGTTTCTTTTGGCCTTGCCATTTGCCCTTGAGGATGCTTAATCCTTCTTTGTACTAAATATATATAAATTGTGCAACCTATTATAAAACTATTGAAAACCCTTGGTTGCAATCAGATATCATGGAATATTGTCTAATTTACCTAACCAACCGGCTCTACACGTGGCCACCAAAATTACCATCTATTCAAGTATAGAAGCTTTAGACCCAATCCCTAATCATGCCAATGATCAATGATATGACAACATGCATGTATGCAATGTTGAATATGGAATATGTTATATTTTTTTTATAATTCATTATGGTGTGATGTATATCATATGGAAATGATGTGTGTATGTGTGTGCACATGTGCATGTATTTATTATCTTATTATTTATTTTATATGTATCTTTGAATATGGGTTCCATCCCCTCCATTAGGTTTATGAACATAAGTATGAAACCTACACTATATGCAAGTGATATAATTATGATTTACCTATTTGTATGGGACACTTATATCCCCACTGAAAAATCAAAATGAAGGAATCAAAACCATGTGAAATGCAAGGGATGTAATGGTGTCATACCATGGGTATGAAAATAATAAATTTCATAGGATTGGACTTAGATATTCAATGTATGAATATGATAATGTATTTTCCCATTCCATTTATATATATTATATATATAATATATATATATAATATATATATATATATATATATTATATATATATATATATGTATATATGTATGTATATGTATATGTATATGTATACATACATACACACATACATACATACATACATATATATATATATATATATATATATTGTGTGTACGCATGTGCACGCGTGTGTATGTGTGTTATACAAATGTAGATATATGCTTAGGAATGGAAATTTGCAAATAATGAGCATAATATATATATTAATAAAATACATTCTTGATGTTTATTTTTCCATCTCTTGATCAAAATAGTGGTAATTTTAGCTTATGAAATGTAGTAAGTTAACTAGAGCTTTTTGGTTGCATTTACTACTAATATTTTGTTTGAAATTTATGTATGTTGATGTGGAGACTCATTATATTACTGATTCAGAGGTCTTGTTTCATCTGCATTTGGATCCCAATCCCCGATGGCGGGGTGTGTGGGGGCTTTTGCCCCCATTATTGCTTCCTGGGGGGTTTAGTGGGGGCCGATTGCATGTTTGCAGTGCCCCCCCCCCCCCCTAGCGGGGGTTCGAAGGAAGCACCCCTGAAGCGAAAAATAGATGAATAATTGCCCTGCAAGATATTGAAATTTCGTAGTGAATCTGGGTCATTCATTAGAAGAACGATCCAACGACAGAAGTTATGTTTAATTTAGGGTTTTCTTCCTTAGAAGGAAACCCCTTAGTTTATATGAGGGAATTGTATTGTGAATGTGTATTATGATTCTGAGCAAGAAAGAGAGAGGGGACTGTGTGAGAGCTAAGAGGAAATTACAATAGTTCTATTGTAGGTTGTATTTCTTCATTTTTTTGGATAATATCAAAGGAAGGACTGGTTTTTCTCCATGGACATAGCCCAAATTGGGTGAACCACATATATCTATGTCTCTCTTGTTTTATGCATTTTTTTATTTATGTTTCCACAATATTTTGTGTATTTCATTGCCCAGATAATTAATTTATAATAACTAGTATTAGAGCCAAAGGTTTATTTGGCTAGTAAACTCACAAGAGAGAAGGGTTCCTGGTTCGAGTGGAAGAAATGGCAGAAGATGGTAGGTTTAGGGTCAAGAAATTTAATAGACAAAACTATGAGCTATGGGAGATGTAGATGGAATATTATTTGTATTAAAAATATCTGTACCTACCATTGAGTGGAAAGGCAAAGACGATGACTAGTATGTCAGACAAAGAATGTGAGATTCTTGACAGGAAAGAATTAAGAACAATAAGACTGTTCCTGGTAGCGTAGGTAGCCTTCAATATTTCAAAGGAAATAATAACAGAAGGTATAATGAGGGCCTTGGTGAAAATAGATGAAAAACCCTTACCCTCGAATAAGGTATTTCTTATGAAGCATTTGCTTAATATGAATATGTGAGAATGGCATGTAACTAATTCACAAAATAGAATAAAACATAGATCAACAACTTCAAAATAAACCTCTTCAAGGGTGCAACCTCCTTTACATTACACAAATGAACAATTCTTGGATGATACAAATGACAAAACCTCCTTTCTATATATAGGAGTCTAAGGGGTCACAATATAATCAAAGCCGACATAACAATAATAATATAAGGGCACAATAATAACAATAGTGGGCTTCTATGGGGCACAATAATAACAATATGGGGATAATAGGGGCACAAGAATAACAATAAGGCCTATAGTGACAATAGTATTGGTCGAATCACTAGTATTATAGAGACCTAACATGCGCCTCTCCTTCAAGAAAGTGTTTTCCTCAACGCTTGAGTAGTTTTGGATGCTTCTATATAAAATTGTCATCCTCCCACGTGGAATCTTTAGCAGGTAAGTTCTTCCACTTGATGAGATACTCTGAAATTGATCGATTTCATAGCTCTTGATTTCTTGTTTCTGTGACTACTTCACGTTCTAATATGATTTTTCCTTCCTCGTCAAGTTCGGGCAATATTGTTTGAATTGGGAGCTTGTCACCTATAACCTTCTTTAGGCATGAAACATGGAAAATTGGGTGCACTCGGGAAGCTGCAGGAAGCTCGAATTTGTATGACATAGTACCAATCTTTTGCAACACTTTGTATGGACCATAATACTTTAGTGATAATTTATTATCCTTCTTAGCTTGCTTGAGGGAAATTATTTTATATGGTTGTAGCCGTAGGAATACCCACTCACCTACATCAAAACTTCTTTTGCTGCAATGTTGATATGCCTGTTGTTTCATTCTATTATGTGCCAAAGTGAGGTTATCCTTTAAGAGTTGGAGAACTTGTTGTTGATGCTTGATGTGATCTTCCACTGCTTGAACCTTAGACTTTTCTCTTAAATATGATGTGATGGACGGTGGATGATATCCATAAGTTTCCATAAATGGGGTCTTTTTTGTTCCAGTATGGAAGGAAGTGTTATACCACCATTCAGCCAAAGGCAACCATTTGACCCATTGTGTCTGTTTATCAAATAAAAAGAAATGAAGATATCCTTCCAAACATTTGTTTACTATCTTAGTTTTCCCATCATATTGAGGATGATAAGATGCGCTATGAGCTAACTGAGTACCAAGGCAACAAAATAATTTTGTCCAAAAATTTCTGGTGAAAATGGGATCTCTGTCACTTACAATAATCTTTGGGTTAACATGTAGCTTTTTAATTGTTTCCATAAATGCAGTAGAAATTGTTCCGGCTTTAAATGGATGAGATAATGCACAAAAGTGTGCATACTTGGTAAGTCTATCAACTACCACCATGATGACAATCTTTCCTTCAGACTTGGGTAAACCTGTGATAAAATCCATTGAAACCTCCTCCCAATCAGAGGCAATATCAAGCTCCTACAAAGAAAAGATAGATCAACGCCTTAGAATTTAGCCTCTTCGAGGGGGCAACCTCCTTTACATTACATAAATGAACAATTCCTGGAGAATACAAAATGAAGACCTCCTTTCTATATATAGGAGTCTAAGGGGTCATTATATAATCAGAGCCTACATAACAATAATAATGTAAGGGCATAATAATAACAATATGGGCACTACATGGGTACATCAATATAATAAGGGGGATGTACTAATAATAATAAGGGGTTATGGTAGTAGTATAGGGGCCTCACATGCCCCTCTCCTTCAAAAAGTGTTGTCCCAAAGGCTTGAGTAGTTCTTGAAGCTTCTGTATAAACTTCTTGTCCTCCGATGTTGAATCTTCAGCTGATAAGTTATTCCACTTGATGAGGTACTCTGAAATTGATTGATTTCGTAGCTATCAGGTTCTTTTTTCTGTGACTGCTCCAGGTTCCAATATGATTTTTCCTTCCTCTTCAATTTCTCGCAATATTGTTTGAATTGGGATCTTTTGGAACTTTTGAATAAGTGGCCATACTTCTTCATCCTTCTTCGATTCATCCCTTGCTTCCATTTCCTTGAAGTGTCTTCCTATTCGGTAAGGTCGCCATTTTTTAAGTGCATGTAGTATTGCCAACATTTCCTTCTCACAAATAGCTTGCTTGAGATGTAGCAGTAAAAATAACCAATCACCTACATCAAAACATTTTTCACTACGATGTTGATCTACCTGTTGTTTCATTCGATTTTGCACCAAAGTGGCATTATCCTTTAAAAGTTGGAGAACTTGTTGTTGATGCACATATGTGATTTTTCACCACTTGAACCTTTTTCTTCTTGATGTGTCCTTCTATCTTTAGAGCTTGAGGAGTGATAATTTCTTCCAATATTTTACAAGATATGGTTGGATTCATTTCTTGATGCTCGATGTGATATTTCACTTCTTGAACATTTTTCTTTTTGATATGTCCTTCTATCTCGATAGTTTGAGGAGTGGTAATTCCGACCAATGAATCACAACATATGGTTGGATTCATTTCTTCTTTTTCGATGTGATCTTTCACTTCTTGCACCTTTCTCTTCTTGGTATGTCCTTCTATCTTGAGAGTTTGAGGAGTGGTAATTCTTGCCAATGCTTTAGAAGATATGGTCTGATTCATTTCTTCTATCTCTAGGGTTGGATCCTGGCGTATATCCTCTTCTTTTGATGTTTCTTGATCCTTTTCTTCCTCTTCTTCATACTCTATGTAAAATAAATTCTTCTCAACACACTTATGACCTTTAGTGCATTTGCTATCACAATTGTAACAAAGCCCTTTTTCTCTTTTTTCTTCCAATTGTTGTGGTGTAACCCTTGTAGGTTGTGGAAGGCTAGGAGAACAACACTTCCATCTTTATAGTTGTGAGGGGTAGACTTCCTTATTGCCATAATTTTACTTTCCATTATGTAACAAAGCCCTTTTACTATTTCCAATTGTTGTGGTGTTGCTCTAAAGAAGGTGTTGCTCTTTGTATCCTCATAATGTGCTATCATTTCCTCCGTGAAGATTGACCACGTAACAAGTTTTTTACGAGAACAAAGCCCTTTATACCATAAAAATTGATCCAGTTCTAAATATGAAGAT
>APFE030634082.1:26138-45236 GCA_000404065.3 Pinus taeda | reverse complement strand
TTGGAATGATTGTCCAAGTCTTTTTGGAGAGCTGGAGAAATATATGATTTCGATGTGGGAACCTATAGCAAACACAATTGTGAAATTACACCTTTTTCTTCTTTCTTTAGAAGCTTTTTCATTCCATTAGAGTTGATTAGCTTTCTCAGTTTCCCTATAATACCCCTTAATTCAACTTCCTTTCCTTCTGAAAAAAAATTCATGAAAATTTCTTGAAAATTAAAAGCTATTGTACCCAAGGATTGTAGCCATTAAACTCCTAGTACACCATCATCACCACCCATTGGAATGGAAAGAATTGGGCTATTCAATACATATTGTCCCATGGATAGCTTGATATTATGGCACTTTCCAGAGAAATTTATGGTTCCTCCACTTGCAACCATCACTTGACACTATAGTGTTGGATATAGAAAGAAATTCAATTCCTTGGCTATCTTACATTGGATAAAATTATGGGTGCTACCCGAATCAATCAACACTATTACCTTTTTCTTCTTGATATGTCATTCTATCATGATAGTTTGAGAAGTTGTAATTCTGGCCAATGCATTAGAAGATATGGTCGGATATATTTCTTCTTTCTATAGGGTTTTTTTCTAGTGTATATTCTCTTATTTTGATGTTTCTTGTTCCTTTTCTTCCCCCTCTTCACAATCTATGTAAAATAATTTCTTCTCAGCACACTTATGACCTTTAGTGTATTTTCTATCACGACTGTAGCAAAGCCCTTTTTCTCTTTTTTCTTCCAATTGTTGTCGTGCCAACCATGTAGGTTGTGGAAATCTAGGGGAAACAAAACTTCCATCTTTATAGTGGTGAGTGGTAGGCTTCCTTGTTGCCATAATTTTGCTTTCCATTTTTCTTTCCAACCTGAATGCCTTCTCTAATGAATTAGGTTCCAAAAGGCGAACCTCATGTTGGATGTTATCCTTTAAAGTCGCTATGAACACATCAATCCTATGCTCCTCTAGAGTATCTTTTACCCTTATATTCAATTTTTGGAAGTCCTCACTGTGCTCCATCATTGAACCCTTTTGTTTGAGATTTATCAATTGGCTAAAAAAGGTGTTTCTTTTTGTATCCTCATAATGTGCTATCATTTATTCCATAAAAATTGCTCAAGTGACAATTTTTTTATGAGAGAAAAGCCATCGATACCATACAAACTAATTTGGTTGCAAATATAACGTTGCGATGCGTACCTTTTCTGTGTTTTGCACATTATGGAGATCGAAATATTGATCCATATATAGTATCCATGTTACGGGATCCTTGCCATCAAACTTCCCCATATCGATCTTTGGAACATGGTGGGTCTTCAATCCAATGTTAGAGTCTATGAAATCATGATTAACATTTCTTTTGTTCTCATCATGAGTTTCCTTTACTACATTTTCGCCATTAATAAGCATTTATTGTAGCAACTTTTTCAAATTTGTCTTCAAATCTTCCATGTTTCCTTTAAGTTTTTCTTCTATACCATCCATCTTAGCTTCCATGTCATTCATCTTAGCTTCCATTCCTTTATTTAAACCATCCATCTTAGGCTCCATGCCTTTCTTTAAACCATCCATCTTAGCTTCTATTACCTTTTGTGAGAGTGAATTTTGTTGCACTTGGTCTCGTAATTTTGATATATCATGTCACATTTCTTCCTCTTCTTCATGAGTCATGCTAGATATTTTAGGTTTCTTACTATGTGTTTCAATTTTCTTTCTTCGGGGCATCAATTAATGAAAATTATGCTTCACTATGCCCTTTGAATTCCTTCAAACTAATTTTTCAAACCAAACTTATGCAAAAATTTTAAAAAACTACACACTTTTTTTCACTTTGTAGGAAATCGATATTGAGTCTGTTCTATCTCTGTAGTTTAGGATCTCCAAAGTCTGAAATTGCATTCTGCAGTAGCACTCTAAGTCTTCTTTCCAACCCCACAATTTTGATCAATATTGTATTCTCCAAGGAAGCGTTATGCCAAATCTCTCACGATGGCCTGATTATAGACTGGTTCAGTAGAGCAAACTTATATGAAGTTCCATGTGTCACTGTTTCGACCTTAGGACCTGAAATTGATACAAAAAAAACTATTAGATATCCTATTTATGTAACTATTTACGAAATTTCAATCTAATTCTCAGAGAGAAAGTTATGACGCTTTTCCCTAAGTCACATGTTTGAGGTATAATTCAGGAGCCTGCAAAATCCCTAAATTACCTCGATCCTATATCCGCAAATATAGTGAGAAAATATATGAAATTTGGATGCAAGGTTCATTTGGATTTCGGCTCAAATGGGTTCTAATTTCAGCTTCAGAAATTTTGTATAAAAAACATTATAGTGAAAATTCCACAATGAGCTATTTGGAGCAGCAAAACCCTAGAATCCAAAGGCTCTGATACCAAATGTTATGTAACCAGCTCACAAAATAGAAGAAAAGATAGATCAACAACTTCAAAATCAGCCTCTTTGAGGGGGAAACCTCCTTTATATTACACAAATGAACAATTGTTGGATGATACAAATGACAAAACCTCCTTTCTATATATAGGAGTCTAAGGGGTCACAATATAATCAAAGCCGACATTAAAATAATAATATAAGGGCACAACAATAACAATAGTGTGATTCTATGCGGTGAAATAATAAAAATATGGGGACAACAGGGGCACAACAATAACAATAAGGGCCATAATGAGAATAGTAATGGGTGAATCATTGGTATTATAGGGACCTAACACAGAGAGTGGATTTGTTTCTAATCATTTGAATGAGTTTAATACAACTACCAATCAGTTAAGTTCTATAGGGTTAAATTTTGATGATGAAGTTAGGGATCTATTGTTTATGTTCTCATTATAAGAAAATTGGAATGGTTTAGTTATGGCCATTAGTAACTTTGTCTCTGGATCTAGTAGTTTAAAGTTTGATGATGTTGTTGGTGCCATCCTTAGTGACGAAATGTGATGGAAAAGCTCTAGTAAGAAATCAAATAATTATTTGACTGCAAAGACTAGGGAAAGAAAAATGGAAAGAGGAAGGAGCCTTGGAAATCAGAGGAAGTCAAGAAATGGTAGATCAAAATCCATATCAGTGATAGAGTGCTAGAAATGTAGGAAGAAAGGACACATGCAAAAAGATTGCAAATCTCATAAGGGAAAAGAAGGAGATGGACAAAAAGAGAACAATCATGAAGTGAACGTGATAGGTGATGTGTTTCAAGATGATTTGATTATTTCATTAGAGAATACTATTGATGCATTAGTGGTATATTCAGGGGCCTCATTCTAAACCACCCCTGATAGGAAACATTTTCATGACTATGATCAAGGATATTTTGGAAAGGTTCATATGGGTGATGATAAATCCTATAAAAACATTGGAATGGGTAAGGTTTTATAAAGAAATAGAATGGAACCAATGGATATTCAAGGAGGTAAGGCATGTTCTAGATATGAAGAAAAAATTAATTTTAACGGCGCAATTGGGGCATGCAGGTTGTGTAACTACTTTTATAGACAAAACCTAGAAGGTCACTAAAGGAGCCCTTCTAATAGAAAAATGAGAAAAGGTTGGTACATTCTATTTATGAAATAGTATTTCTAATTTTGTTAATGCTTTAACCTCCACAAGAGAAAATACAACACTCTAGAATCATCGGCTCAGGCACATGAGTGAGAAGGGGATGAAAATTCTTGACTTAAGAAATTTGTTGCCAGGTCTGAAACATGTTGATTTGGATTTCTCTAAAAGTTATGTTTATGGAAAATAGAAGAGAGTTAGATTTATGAGATTTGGGAAGGAAATAAGAGAAAAAATTAGATCTCGTGCATACAAATGTATGGAGATCTGCTCAAGCATCATCTCTTAGTGGCTCTCGCTATTGTTACTTTTATTGATGATGTAGTTAGGAAAACCTGGATTTACTATATTCAAAATACATTTGATTTATTTGATACTTTCAAGAAATGGAAAGCCTTGGTTGAGAATGAGATAGAAAAGAAGTTGAAGTGCCTTAGATCAGATAATGGAGGTGAATATTGCATAAAAGAGTTTGATAACTATTATTCAAACCATGGAATTTGCAGAGAGAAGACAATTCTAGGAATACCACGAGAAAATGGTGTGTCAAAAAGGATGAATAGGACAATCATGGAGAGTGCAAGGTGCACGAAATTTCATGCAGGATTGCCCTTAAAATTTAGGGTAGATGTTGTAGATACTGTTGTTTATCTAATAAAAAGAGGGCCTTCAAGTTCCTTGGATGGTGTTATTCCAGAGGAGGCATGGACATCTAAAAAGGCAAATTACTCATTTTTAAAGACTTTCGGTTGTGAAGCCTTTTCCCACATCAATAAAGAAAATATAACAAAAATTGAGGAAAAATCAAAGAAATGTACCTTCATTAGATATGGTGTTAATTATTTTTGTTATTACATATATGATTATGAAAATCATAAAATCATTAGGAGCAAATATGTTATATTTGACGAAAAGGTCTTGTATAAGGATTAGATGCTAGGAAAGAAATAGGAAAAGGAAAATAGATAATACACGGTGCTTAATGAGATCACAGAAAAAGTAAAGACTCTTGAAAGTCAGAATGGTCAACGGCCACAACAATAACAACAACCACAACAACAATAGGCACCTAAAACTGGTGTTAGAAGATCTACCAAGATAAGTAGACCCCCTAAACGATACTCTCCTTCATTATATTATGTATTGTTAATTGATTATGGTGAACCAAAAAGATTTGAAGAAGCAAAGCAGGTAGAAACCAGGAAGAAGTGGGAGAAGGCCATGGAAGAAGAGATGGAATCCTTGATGTAGAAATAGACTTGGGACTTAGTCAAGTTTCTTGCTAGTAAAACAACATTGTAGAATAAATGGGTTTACAAGCTGAGGGAAGAATATGTAGGTAAACAGAGGTATAAAGCTAGACTTTTGGTGAAGGTATTTTCGCAAAAGAAATGTATATAATTTGATGAAAATTTTTTCCTATTGTTAAAATGACTTCAGTTAGAACTATTTTAATTTTTTTTTCCAAGTAAGAGTGGAACCTTAAATTAACCGAACAAAAATTACATATGGTACACATCTTTACAAGTCTAAGGACCAACAAAAGACAGATCGGTTGAAAAACCAGCAAACAACGAGGTTAATAGAAACCAAAACCTTGCATACAAAACCAAAAAAGCCCCTTGGGCATAAATCCTAAGTGAGCAGACTTCCGATCACTCTGCAACTCTTTTCCATCAAGCCTTTCCACTCAATCTCCCCAATTCTATCCAACAAACTCCACCATCAATCTACCTTTCAATCGGACGATATATACTCACTCCGATCAACCGAGATCTCCTGAGATCCACCATCATTCTAGCCTACAAAAGGACGGTAGACACTCACTCCAAACAACCAAGAAACTCCCAAGATCCACGGTCGAGCTAACCTAATCGAACAGTAGATACTCCCTCCGATCAACCAAGATGCATGTTGATCTTGTGCCATTGATCAACACCCTTTTGATCTGACGGTCCACATGATATCGCTTCGGAAACATACGCGATAATTATCTACTAAACAAGCCCGATGTAAATTATAACCTTGGTCTAAAAAAATATCAGGTCCACTCAACCCCTTAACCTCTAATCAAAGGGAAACCCGATATCTGTACGATATCGAACGCCCTCAAAATTTGGGGTCTGCAGCCTTTCAACAAGCACGATGTTTAACACATCCTCTGCTCCGTTAGTTGGCTAAGGTGAAAGAAATAATGGTAGGATTGACAGAAAGGAAAACCTCCAGCCCTTCAACCAAGCTCTTCGACTTCCGCACTTGCCCACACCCGCTAGTCTCCCTCCTGCTTACTTTCCATGATCTGGAAGTACTCCATGTATTTTGATACCTATCAATGATAATTGTCCCTCAGTTTACCTGAGGGTGTAGAATCCCAGTCATACCGAAAATAACTCTCCTTGCACATCACACCTTCATTCACTAGACGATCAAGTAAAACACACATGAACAAAATTGATGGTCCTTAGGATCCACAAGTGGGAGCGAATACGCTGAAATACTTGCGAGAGCATCCAGTGTTTTGACACTTTTTCAGGTGTCGTTCCATTACACATTTTCTTGGCCACATTAATGACCAATTCTGAGTCTGCTTCAATGATGGAATTATGTAAATTTAACTTAATCAGGCTTTCCAGGCACTGTTCTAAGGCCATTAGCTCTGCCATGTTGTTAGTGGCCATCCCCAAATAACTATGGAAGATATCCTTTATGCTCCCCTGTTCATCTCTTAGGACATCTCCAAATCCCACCATCCCTAGGTTGCCCTTAGAAGCCTCGTCAATATTGATCTGCAAAAATCCTGGCAGAAATCTTTACTCATAGTTGGTTTTCTCATTCCCTTAACAGTTCTGAGTGGAACCAAAGAGTGGAGATCCAACTGCCTCAAGATGTGAGCCTCCTGGGCCGAAGGGAGGTCCTCAGGAATTTTCCATGTAAGGGCTCTTACTGTATCTTTGATCTGTCTTAGAATTTGGACTATGATATTCTGGGTCGAGCCTATTTTATTCTTGAAAATCCTACCATTGCGTTCTTTCCAAACATCCCATATAATAAAGCCCGAAACCAAGGTCCAAGCCTTGTCAATGATTTCATTACCGGAAAGGTCTTTCCTCCAATTCTTCAAGGTGTTGGTGATACTGAGTCTGTCTCTGTTAATTTTCCTAAAGACTAAGGCTGCCCAATCCCGCAAGGTACAGGTGAAGGGGCAGATTTTTATTAAATGCTCCATCGTTTCTTCCAGTAAGCCACAAAGATGGCATTTGGATGGGCTAACAAATCCCCTTTTCTGAAGATTCTCCCTGGTGACAATTTTCTTATGGTGCACTAACCACATGAATAACTTGACTTTCATCCACTGCGGGTTCTTCCAAAGGTTATTCCAAACCTGGTTAGGGTTTGGATGATAGAAACCAAGGGCCTTGCATTTAGCTTTTTTGAGGTTTAAATTGCCTTTAGTGTTTCTACCCCATCTCAGTTGGTCAGATGAGGAAGACACTAAAATATTCCTCTTCTCCAAGTTAAGTGCAAGGGAAGTCGCTTGCACTTTCAAAGGACTCTCTTCACTGTAACCAAGATTCTTCCACTTTCGCCATTTTTCATTGTCCCTTACCTGATTCAAGAAATCATTGGCCATGAGTAAACCTTTGTTATCAGTGTCATTTTTGAGAGCAATTAGTTCTTCTCTAGACAAATTTGGTTCCTGTTGCCACTTGTCCTCCCAAAATCGAGCAAGGTTACCAGCTCTGATCTCATAGAAACTATGATACTGTACCATACCTCTATTCTCCCAGGCAAGGTTCCAAATGTGGCAGCCCTTGATGAGCCCCGACATTCTAATATGATCCTTCTCCTGCTAATAGCTTGCATATTTCTACTTTCAAAACTTCTCCCAAGGAGTTGTCGATTCCTTGAGCCACCTCCACCATATTTTTTCTCCTGAAACTCTGCTTAGGATTTTGTTGGCTAGTTGAATTGTTTATTAATTAAACAATCAAGTACCATATTAATTGTCAACCTGGGAAAGTCTTTTTATTCCAAAGGCCACTGCGTACTGTTTGTACTTAAATTCTAAAAGCATCGAAAGCTGTAGTATACTTAGCTCTTGTACTAGGTTATCACAGTGCTGATAAAGAAAGAATTGATTAAAATTACAGATCTAAGAAACAAGGAAATAGATGCTCTATTGGCAGAGGATCAGGACCCTATCCTCCAGATGAGGACGTTCAGCACCTACCCCTGGAATCAGATTGCTAACACACACTGCACTCAGATTCACCGGTGAAACATGCTTGCATAACTTCAAATAACTTAATAAAACAGAGTGCTAGCAAAACAGAATTGCAAGAGGTAATGCTACAAAGTCCAAAACAGAGTATCTGCAAAAAGAAACTATCACACACTTACACACTTGACAGCAAAGTAAATGGGTGAATCTTGTGAGGAAGGTGGGCCCAGTCCCTCTCACAAGATTCCCCGGAACGTGAAGAATAGCTTAAATACTCAGAACGTTCTTCTATTCATCCGTCAAAGATTCGAATACAGTAAAGTTCATAATTGTTGATATTCTTACAAAATGCTCTTACAGACTCCCTTAACTAATGTAGATGTCTCCTCTTTATAGAGGAGACATCTATTACAATAGATTGTTACGGTTCAATTAGTTGACCCGTTTAATCAAAAATAAGAATTACAGAGATGTTTTTGCAACAATATGATGGTATACTCTTTGTTTAGGTTCTAGCTGTTACACAGCTGGTAACTGTTCTTCGACCATCTTCCTTGGGATACGTACATTGCTTTCGTCGATTCCCTGTGCTATTCTGGTTCTATGTCCTAGTAACTGTGTTCTGCTTGCTTTGGACAATTTCTTGATTCAGTCACGTCAGCGTTCCTCAGATAGTTGCCGTTGTTATTCCCAGCTAATGCAAAATACCCCCTTTAGGTGATTTTTGTTACTGACTATATCAACTGCGTAGTTGTTGCTTCTGGTGTTGCAGCAACTGCGTAGTTGTTGTTTCTGGTGTTACAGCAACTATAGGTTATAATTCCTGCGGGCTTAAGACAATTACTTAGCAATTTAGTTAGCTTTCACAAGATAAATACAAAGGTACTTACAAATATGCAGTGAACAATTAAACATATAGATATGCGGGAAGTTACTCCATACCTTGGGGTGATCAAGTCATTGTATGATCAAAGCTTATAACTTATGACTGAAAAAGGATAATATTATGATGGAAATTTAAGGTCAAAATTTGTCAATTATGGGTCCTAACATCCCCCCCAACTGAAGATATTGCATGTCCCCATGCAATGTTTTACTCTGAATCCGAGTCGGAGTACTAGGATGAACAATGTAAATTACTGAGACAATAGCTGTAGGAGGTGACGTCGAACTTTTTTCTGAAACCACAGACAGTCTGTATCTGTCACCATGCTACTGCCTCCTCCTTAGTAGATAACCCAAAGTGACCCTTATATTGTTCCCCGGATAACCATAAAAGTGGAAATTTAAACTTGTAGCCTATCCAGCTCTCAGCGCAGTGTTGCATGCATTTAATATAAAAAGGTACCCTTGTAAGTGCTACCTGCAAATTTGCTGGATTGTAAGGATGATATTCTTTCCTTTCTTTGGGGAAATTTTCCCAAAAGAGATTATTTGCTTTAACAACCAAGGGTACTTTGGTTTTCAAATAGTGCTGACAGTCCTTCAGGACTATTGCTTGCAATTGTTTGAGATGATTTCTCATATCAGAATTCTTTATCAATGTTTGGTGTTGTACAATAAAGTAGCTGCATTCTGTGGCTCAGCCCTAATCCACAGAAGACAATTTTTTTCATTATGTTGGGCTGAGATGAAGGCATTCTGCCATGTGAGCTGGTTGGCTAAAAAGGAAATAAAGGCTCTCAGTTGTATGTCACCAACCACAGGTAGCATATTCTTGTTCCTTTCTTCGGATACTGCTTCATTGTGTAGGTAGAACTCACATAGCAGATTTTGGTCATTCTTAGGTGCCTCTGCAAAAGTTTGCATAAACTGTTCTGCTGTAACCACTTGATGGGGTCTCCCTTCTTTTACAGCTTTTATCTGCAAGAACGTCAATATTTCCCTTAAAAATGTTGCATAATTAAAAGATGGCTTCCTCATAGCTAATATTCTTTGAAATAATTCGAACATCTGGGACAATCTGGTTTTTAGCTCTATGATTTCTTTATATTGAGCTCTGCATTGCTCAATTGCTTCCCAGTTTCTGTATGCGTGATTAAACCAAGTCCCTTTCTGTTGTTCAAATGTTTTACCCTTTGACTGCTCATACTCTTTGCACCATTTTCCTTTCAATGCCTGAAAGCTTTCTGTTTCTATACATGCATCATTAACAAAGGGAGACTATGTTTGTGTATAAGCATCAGTAAGAAAAATCTGTTCTGTTAGAGTAGGCTGGGATACTCTATCATCTTTTTCTTCGTTTGCAGCTAGTATCTCTTCCTATTGCTGTCCTGATTCACTGTGTTCTTTGGTAGGCCAGGGTAGGTTTGTATCTTCTTGCTCCTTTGCTGATTTCTGTGTAAAAACTTCCTCCATAATAATTTGGGTGGGCCGTGGTGAGTCTGTATTTTCTCCTGCTTTTGTCTCTGCTAGGGAACTTACTGGTTCTTGTGTTACAGTAAGTTCTCTGATTTGGTCTTCTTTCTCCTCCAGAGAGCCTGTTGGTTCTTGTGTAGCAACAGGTTCTTCTGTGTGCATTTTCTCTTGGGAGCCTGTTGGTTCTTGTGTAACAACAGGTTCTTCCATTCTAGCAGAGGGTTGTGATATTTCTGTCTGTGCAGCAGCAGGTCTTTCCGTGTCATCTGCAACAGTGGCAACATTCTCTATTGGCTCCGCCACTACCTTGTATCCTGATTGGGTATATATTTCGCCACAAGTGGCGCACATATACTCATTGTCTTCACTTTTCTCTGTTGTCGAGGCCACTCGCGCTAAAACATGCAGGCTGAATTCCTTTTGATATGCTTCTTTAATCCTTATTATCTCCTCTTGATAATCTTGAATCTGTAATCTTAGGAATTCAATTTCCTCCTGCAAGGCAGGTATATTGGGCTGATCTTGCGGGGCAGTAGGCTACAGTGGAGGCAGGGGTTGCACTTCATCATCCGGGTCAGTATTCCCCGAAGGTGGTTCTTGTGTATCACCTGGGGAAGTGGCTGGTTCTTGTGTTACAGCCATTCGATCCTCATTACCTTGGGTGTCAGCAGCTGGTTCTTGTGTATCAGTTGCCTTAACATATGATGTCACAAAGCTATGAATGTTTTGCATGTCCACTTCCGAGGGTGAAGGGGATGGACTTTGGGGGCAGGTGGGGGTACGGATTCTTAAAGTAATGGGTGGTGAACTAGGGGGATTTGGGATTTTGGCTACTAACGATGACCAGGTTTTTCGTTTTGGTAGGAAAGCCATAAATGCAGGCATTTTCCTTTTCAGGTCAATTTCAGGGGTAGTAGCTGAAGTAGCAGATGTTTTAGCTGAAACCCTAGTTTTTCTTCTTTTTGGTGGGGTTTCCTTTGTCTGACGCTTCTTTCTCTTAAGTAGGGAAATGGGGATATCATCGTCAGAGTCATCGGTAGAAATGTGAAGTATGGGGGTGGAAGGACTCGCCTTTTTGGGGGATGGGGTTGTTTCTGCAGTTACTTCTGTTGCTTGTTTGTTTTCAGCAGTTTGTAGAGATGTTTGATGGGCTTGTTCGGGGATGCGTTCTGCCTGCTGAAGATTTTGCAGGGGGATTTGCTCAGGCATATCCTCTATTTGCTGAGGAGGTTCATATTCTGGTTGTGGAATTTCAGCTTCCTGCGGGGGATGAATGGGGGGTGGAGGATTATTTAAGGCAAGGCCTCTATTAATGAGTAATTGGATTAACCGTTGATGTTTTAGGGACAGAAGTGGGTGCTTCGCATTAACAGCATATCGTGACATATTCTTAAGACAACCCAATAGGTAATATGGCATATTTATCAATTGACCATTTCTCAAATGATTTAACTGCATGAAATCGTGCTGGTAAATTACCTGATAGCGGCCCTTGCACGTCAGGTATTGTTTGACGAATTCGGCAATTCTTGGCCATGGTGGAGGTAACGACCGCAGTGCTACGCCTCTGCCCTTAGGTTCTATCTGCTCGCCTGGTCATAAGAAATCCTGTTGCGCGTTGAGAATCAAATGCTTCCTGCTGAACCATCTTATGCCGTTAGTTGGTAGCCCAGTGGCTTGAGCTATCAATTCCTCTGTAACTGGGATTTGAATTCCCTGCACGACAGAGAATCCCTCTCTTAAGTTACATGCAAATTCCAGGGCTTGTTGCTCGTTAAAGTCCGGAAGTCTCCTGAAATATTCTATCCAGCCTGCTTGCAAGAATATATGGTAAATGTCTGGATAGAGTTCCAGGACTGCTGTCGAAGCGGGTTCATATGTGATAAGAGGTCCTCCCATGGCTGTTGCTTCAGTAAATTTCCAAGTTCAGAGCCGAGCTCCCAATTTCAGATCAGAGTAAAGCGTCGCAAATGGTCGCATGCAGTGATAGGGTGACTTTTACATATTACCGGGAGAATTAAGGGTGGTGGCAGTTGGCGTGGTATATCATTATTGGAATTGCTTTGGTACTCCCCCCTTCTACGTGTGAGTGATTTGAATTGGAAGTATAACTAATTGATAGTCCTATCAGCTTTCACCTCATTATCTATTATTTAATGTCCATTGATAAACGTGCGTACCTTGTATTTTACCTTTTTTTTATTGCTGCGTCAAAAAGTCTTATCTCGTCTTCCGCTGAGTCACAATGATTACCACGGATCTGAAAGTGTGGGAATATCGGTAATTTGTAATGATAATGATGGGAAGTGATAGTCGGATGTCATAGTCATCAAAAGAAGCGGTATCTTTTATCGAAATTTATTGCTTGGGGCTACAGTGGTAAAGCTGGTTTTCATGAGTGAATTTAGCCGGAAAAGGGTATTTCATGTTCGGGAAACGATATTGGAACACCAAAATTGGTGTTTAGTGGCAGGGAATTACCGGAAAGAAAAAGTTTGTGAGGACGGAAAATGTACTAGAGTGATGGGAGTCGGGAACTAATGCTATACTCATGGAAATGGTATTGCAGAAATGGAAATGATGTTTTGAACAACAGGGGGTGGTGTTGCAGCAACGGGAAATAATGTTGCAATACAGGAAATGGTGTTGCAGCAATGGGGGTGGTGTTGCAGCAACGGGATGTGGTGTTGCAGCAACAGGAAATTCCACGTTCGCGAACTAATCCCTTCGAAACTCTTGTCTTCCAGCTTCCTCCCAAGCTAAAATCTGCAAAATACTGAAATATAATATCGCAATCCTTGACAGGATTTATTAGTTTCTTAAAAACATAATATCTAACCTAAAAAAATTGCATAAGTAATAAAAATTCAAGTGCTTTGAGGGGTAGCAAGTTCCCCTAGAAAGGAATACTGTTTTATTGCCATGCAAGTGATTTTAAAGTCTTCCTTAGAAACCGACCGCTGGTATAACCGAAGTCGGTAACCATTTACTAACAGTGGTGTTCTGCTCCCATCAATTGTTAAAAGTCTGACTGTCCCATTTGGAAAAACAACATCCACTTCATATGGCCCTAACCACCTTGTTCTTAATTTGCCCTGGAAGTTCTCAAAATGAGAATCATAAAGTAGATCCCAATTACCTTTCTGGAACTGCTTCTGCTTGATGGTTTTGTCATGCCATTTGCTTCTTTGCTCCTGTATCATCATTGTTTGATGGACGGCTTCCAGTCTTTCTCATCCAATTCCTGAAGTTGCTGCAACCTGGCTATCTGTGCATCAGTTAAATCAAGGTTAACAGCTAGGGCAGTTCTCAAGGTTTTGATTTCAAATTCTACAGGGAAAATAGCATTCTTTCCAAAAACTAACTCATAGGGTGAAAAGCCTGTTGTATTTCTCCAAGTGGTTTTATAGGCCCATAAGGCTTCAGGTAATCTCTGAAACCAGTCCTTTCTGTTCTCCTTTATCGTTTTTGTCAAGATGGCTTCAATGACCTTGTTGGTACTTTCCACCTGCCCATTTGCTTGGGGGTGGTATGGTGTATTCATTGTGTGCTTGATATGATATTTTTGGAGCGTGTCTTTGAAGCCATGGGAATTAAAAGGAGGTCCTCCATCGGTGACTAATTCTCTGGGTAATCCAAATCTAACAAATATTTCTTCAAATAAGAATGTTAATACTGCTTCTTCATTAGCTTTAATGAGTGCCTTTGGCCTCTACCCATTTAGTCATATAATCCGTGCATACTAATATGTATACTCTTTGATTAGATGGAGGATTAATGGGACCTACAAAATCTAGTGCCCATTTCTCAAAAGGTTCAAGGGTTACCTGGGGATTGAGTGACATTTCATCTCTATGGTTAGGCTGGCCCATTCTTTGACAGCTGTCACATGCCTTCACATACTTTCTGGCATCTTTGAAAAGTGATGGCCAGTAATATCCCATTCTAAGTACCTTGTGTGTTGTTCTTTTGTCTGCAAAGTGTCCTCCACAAGGGTCATCGTGACAAGTTTTTAGTACATCATAGATCTCGTCTTCCCCAACACATCTCCAGATTTCCTGATCTATCCCTGTGTGAAACAGACATCCGCTTATCCAGCTATACCTAGCGCTTTGCTGAATGATTTTCCTTTTTTCTCTGTGCGATAGGTGTGATGGTAATTTTCCTGCAACTAAGTAGTTAGCAATATCTGCATACCAAGGTGAGTGGGCAGAAACTGCAAATAGATACTCATCGAGAAAAGAATCATCTATTGGAATATTTTCATTAGTTTTTAACCAAGAAAGAAAGTCAGCAACTACATTTTCTTTTCCTGGTCTATCCACAATTGTGATATCGAATTCCTGTAATAACAGTAGCCATCTAGTAACTCGAGCATTTGTAATAGATTTATTCATTAAATATTTGATGGCCGAGTGGTCAGTATGCACAAAAGTAGTATAACCAGTGATGTAGTGCCTAAATTTATTGATAGTGTAAATAAATGCTAGAAATTCTTTCTCAGTGACCGTATAATTAAGTTCCGCGGGAGTCATGTTTTTACTAATGAAGTAAATGGCATAGGGAAGACCATTTTCTTCCTGTCCCAGGACAGCTCCTATGGCAGTGTCTGAAGCATCAAAGGATATGTGAAAGGGGAGTGCCTAATCAGGTCCTCTTAAAATGGGAGTTATGGACAACTGATGTTTAAGCTGATCAAATGCTTTTCCACAATCATCAGTCCACTTAAATTCAACGTTTTTTGTTAATAATACAAACAGAGGGGAAGCTATCTTAGAAAAATCTTTGATAAATCTTCTGTAATACCCTGCATGTCCTAAGAAGATTCTTACTTCTGTCTGGGTTTTGGGAATAGGGAGGGTCAAAATGACTTGTATTTTTGCAGGATCGACTTGGATTCCTAATAATGAAACATAATGGCCTAATACGATGCCTTCATTCATCATCATGTGGCATTTCTCAGTACTTAAGGCGAGGTGTGCTTCAATACACCGCTTGAGTACTTTTTCAAGATTCTGTAAAGCATCTTCAAAGGTAGTTCCATAAGGAGTGAAGTCGTCCATAAAAATCTCTAGAGAATCGTTTACCATATTAGAAAAGATGCCTATGACCGCTCTCTGAAATGTCGCTGGTGCATTACATAGACCAAATGGGAGAACCTTATAATCAAAGGTCCCCCAAGGGATAGTAAAAGTGGTTTTATCCTGGTCCTGGGGTGCAATCTTTATCTGATTATAACCGCTAAATCTGTCCAAAAAGAAAAGAACTTTTTACCAGCTAAACTATCTAATACCTGATCAATGAATGGTAATGGGAAATGGTCTTTTTGGGTGGCCTTATTTAGGGCTCTATACTCTACGCATACTCGCCATTTCCCATTTTTCTTGGGTACTATTACTAGCGGAGAAACCCATTCACTATCAAATATGGGGTATATAAATCCTGCATTTAGTAGCTTTTGAAGCTCTTCTTTTACTATTTCTCTTAGATTGGGGTTCATCCTTCTCTGGGGTTGACAAACGGGGCGGGATCCTTCTTTAATATAAATCCGATGAGTACACAGCTTAGGGGAAATCCCTTTCATGTCTGTGTAATCCCATGCGAATGCCTCGTTGTTTTCTTTAAGTAGCTTCACTAACTACTACTTTTGATCATCTGTTAGGTTGGGATTTATATTTAATGTCTTTCCTGGTTCGATTTCTATTGTCATACTTTTGGAAGGACTACCGGCTAATATCTGAGATAAATTTTCAGTTTCGAGATTGTTCTGGGATTCTAATTCTAGGATTGTGGTGAGGTGATTATGTATCTCTGAGCTAACCGAAGAGGGTTCAGAAATGAAGTTGCTGATTAATTCATCTTCAGTTGAGTTATTGAGAGTTAAGGCTTGTCCGATTGTTAAAATAGGTCGAGCTTCTTCATCCTCATAGTCTACCCATATTGAATTAACGCTATTAATCATGGGTGTGGCATGGGGGTAAAGAGTCAATTGTTTAGTTTCCTGGCCATTGGATATTGCCATTGATCCAGATCTACAGCTGATGAAAGCATCTCCTGTAGCTAACCATGGTCTTCCTAGAATTAGTGGATGACCCCCCAACTTTGTTTTAGTTTGTAACACCACAAAGTCGGGTGGGTAATTCTAGGATTCTACAGAGATTACCAGGTCTTCGATTACTCCTTCAGGTTTGATTGTAGAGCGATTGGCCAACTCTAAAATAGTTGGAGTTTCCCTGATCAAATGTTTCAACTGCAGTAATTGTGTTGTTTCCAGTGTCATAATATTTATTGCAGCACCTAGATCCACTAGAACTTTAGAGACAAAGGTCTTTCTGACCTGAACTGTTACTGTAGGGTGACCAGGGTCACCATATTTCACAGGAGGGTCTTTTTCTGTCATTAGAGTAGTCAGTTATCCCATCACATGGACTGTGAGGGGCTCCTTGGCTTTTCTTCCAGGTTTCCTGACACAAATATCTCTAACAGTTCTGGCGTAGATAGGGACATCTCTTAATGCTTGTAATAATGGAATTTTAACATATAAGTTCTGCAGTTCTCCTAAAATATTAAAGGATGGTGGCTCAAACGCTTTACTCAGAGTCAATCTTTCAGGGAAGGGTGGTTCAGTTGTTTGGTCAGTCTTGTTAGTAGTTGATTCAAGAATTTCGGTATCCTTATTGGATGACTTTTCTTTCCTAGCTTCTTCTTTTTCAGAATCAGTGATGTCATCTATGATTGGTTCAACTACTCTTCCAGAACGTAAATGGATGTCATTACATTGCATGGGAAGGGCAGGTTGATTTTGAATGTTAATTACCTATAAAGCTTTATTATTGTTTGGGTTAGGGTTAGGTTGCACAGGAAGTTGGGGTCTCATTGCTTGGTTATTCTAGGAAGTATTGGGTGGTAAGGAAAGAGACTGTTGTTGCTGAGGAAATGGTATTTGCTGGGCTGCCCAATTTGGGTTCCATTGATTGAAGTATGGTTGCTGTGGGGCCCAGGAATCCCACATAGCAGGATCAGGGAAAGGGAGATTAGGTTGTTGCATAAGTGGAAAATTCATTGCATTAAAGGGTGGGTACTGCATTTCGTTCATGGGTGGGTAATTCATTTGAAAAGGAGAATTATTATTCCAACGACTAAATGTTGTATTAGAGTTCCTACCTTGTCTTTGTGGCCATTGCCTTCTCTGTGTCATCAGGTACACTGCTTCAGCCTCTTCTTCGGTTGTCTACAATGCTGCTTTGATTCCGGGCAGAGAAGGGCACTGTTGGGTTTCATGGTCCATTTCACAGATCGTACAGAGAAGTGCCTTATCCAGTGGGCATTCCCTGAGTGGGTGTTTGCCTCTGCATTTAGAACAGAAAATAGCTAAAGCAGCTTCTGCTCCCGCCTGTTTCTTCTTAACCTGCAGAGCATCGATTTGTGAAGCAAAAGAACTTAACATTTCAGTTTTAAATTCTTCTAATAAATTACCTATTTCAGCTCTTGTTGCTCCTCCACTGACTGACTTCTGAACTCTCGAATACACATTATCTCTGCTTTTTGATCTGTTCCCTGCTCCTCTTGAGCACGTCATGCAGAGATTAACAATTTCTTCAAATGGTTCCTTGGAGATGTCCCCTTTTCCCAGCATGTTCAACATGTCCAAGCAGTCATCTCTTACCCCCTTCAACAATATGGTCTTCAGAATGTCTTTACTCATATTGGGGTGATCAGACCTCTGCAGATTATACTGCAGCCTTTCCACAAAATCTTCCAAGCTCTCATCCTCCTTCTGCACCATCTTAAACAACTCTTCCTTCCTTTCTCTCGTTCGGCAATAATCTTGGTATTTGGCCAAGAATGCATCTTTCATCTGGTCCCAGGTGGAGATTGCCTGAGCCCCTAAGCTCATGAACCATCTCAACGCATTCCCTTTTAGTGTTGTTGGAAACAGTTTTAGTTTTTGATTAGAGTTCATATAATCATAACTTCTACATAATATATCAAATTCAAAGAGGAATTCATCTGGGTCTTCAGAGGATAACCCATGGAAATTGGGTAGCGTTGAAAGGGGAATGTTCTTCATAGGAGTCGTTCCTCTTGGTAGGTCCCCAATAGGGAATTCCAGGGTAGAGAGTGAGTTCTCCCCCCTTCCTTCTGCTCTGTTATCCTCCATTTGTCTTTCTCCTGAGTCACTTACTTTATCTTCTGTATCCTCAGGTTCTTCAGGTTCTTCTACCAGTTCCTCAGTGTGTTCAGATACTTCCAGCTTCCTTTCAGGCCTCAATACTTCCTCCGTCTGTCGATCCATTTGTGAGGAGTACTGTATTTGAGGTCTCCAGGAACTCGTTCTCTGTGATGTTTCAGCCTTTGAGATGATTTCGTAAACGAAAGTCTTTCTTCCTCCCTTGCCACCTGTGAAGTTAGGTTTCTTGCGTCCTCTCATGCACCTATTATTTTCACAAAGAAATCATTAATGCCTTTAGAAATCTTTAGTTGCCTTCCCTGGCAACAGTGCCAAAATGTTGGCTAGTTGAATTGTTTATTAATTAAACAATCAAGTACCACATTAATTGTCAACCTGGCAAAGTCTTTTTATTCCAAAGGCCACTGCGTATTGTTTGTACTTAAATTCTAAAAGCATCGAAAACTGTAGTATACTTAGTTCCTGTACTAGGTTTTCACAGTGCTCATAAAGAAAGAATTGATTAAAATTACAGATCTAAGAAACAAGGAAATAGATGCTCTGTTGGCAGAGGATCAGGACCCTATCCTCCAGATGAGGACGTTCAACACCTGCCCCTGGAATCAGATTGCTAACACACATTGCACTCAGATTCACCGGTGAAACACGCTTGCATAACTTCAAATAACTTAATAAAACAGAGTGCTAGCAAAACAGAATTGCAAGAGGTAATGCTACAGAATCCAAACAGAGTATCTGCAAA
>APFE030634082.1:0-25941 GCA_000404065.3 Pinus taeda | reverse complement strand
CAGCAAAGTAAATGGGTGAATCTTGTGAGGAAGGTGGGCCCAGTCCCTCTCACAAGATTCCCCAGAATGCAAAGAATAGCTTAAATACTCAGAACGTTCTTCTATTCATCTGTCAAAGATTCGAATACAGTAAAGTTCAGAATTGATGATATTCTTACAAAATGCTCTTACAGACTCCCTTGATTAATGTAGATGTCTCCTCTTTATAGAGGAGACATCTATTACAATAGATTGTTACGGTTCAATCAGTTGATCCGTTTAATCAAAAATAAGAATTACAGAGATGCTGTTGCAACAATATGACGATATACTCTTTGTTTAGGTTCTAGCTGTTACACAGCTGGTAACTGTTCTTCGACCGTCTTCCTTGGGATATGTACATTGATTTCGCCGATTCCCCGTGCTATTCTGGTTCTAAGTCCAGGTAACTGTGTTCTGCTTGCTTTGGACAATTGCTTGATTCAGCCACGTCAGCGTTCCTCAGATAGTTGCCGTTGGTATTCCCAGCTGATGCAAAATACCCGCTTTAGGTGATTTCTGTTGCTGACTATTTCAACTGCGTAGTTGCTGCTTCTGGTGTTGTAGCAACTGCGTAGTTGCTGTTTCTGGTGTTACAGCAACTATAGGTTATAATTCTTGCGGGCTTAAGACAATTACTTAGCAATTTAGTTAGCTTTCCCAAGATAAATACAAAGGTACTTACGAATATGCAGTGAACAATTAAACATATAGATATGCGGGAAGTTACTCCATACCTTGGGGTGATCAAGTCATTATATGATCAAAGCTTATAACTTATGACTGAAAAAGGATAATATTATGATGGAAATATAAGGTCAAAATTGGTCAATTCTGGGTCCTAACAGATTTCATGGTCATGAAGCCCCAAACCTCCATGTGCCTTAGCTTTGCAGAGCTTGTCCCATGCTACCAATGCCCACTTCTTTTTCTCTTCCCCTTTTCCCCAAATAAAATCTCTTTGAATACTTCTGATTTGTTTTTGGACACCTTTGGGAGTAGGGAGAGTTGAAAACATGAATATTGGTATAGCATGCAGGACAACCTTTGTAAGCACAAGGCGCCCTGCCAAGTTCAAGGACCTGCAAGTCCATTTCCTGACTTTGTCCTGCAGTTTATTGGTGACTAGTTCCCACACTCCCTTACTTAGAGGTTTTTCAGTAAGAGGCATTCCGAGGTACTTGGAAGGTAACTGTGCCATTTGAAACCCAAGAATTCTAGTGAGGTTCCTTTGGATAGCAATGTTAGTATTGAAAAAAAAAACCTCTGGTCAAGGCTTACCTCTGTACGAGCTACCAAAGAAAAGTTGTTCAAGATTTGTTTGAAAGCTTTGGCTTCCTTAACTGTAGGAATTCCCTGCAACACTGAATCATCCACAAATTGTTGGTGAGTGGAGGCATCCCCTTCCGGGGTAAGTTTTACACCCTGGATTCTTCCTTCAACATTTTCCATTTTGATCACTCTACTAAGTCCTTCCGTCACGAGAACAAAGAGAAAGGGGGAGAGTGGATCCCCTTGTCTGAGACCCCTAGAGGGAAGAAAGGTTCTAGATGGAGAGCCATTGAGCAGTATTGAGAAGCTAGCCGTGGATACAAGGGCCATAACCCATCTTATCCAATTGCGGTCAAAGCCATAGGCTCTTAGCACTTCCTTAATGTATGCCCAACTTAGCTTATCATAAGCCTTCACAATGTCCCATTGCATGATCATACCAAGTTGCTTATTGCTATTAAGAGAGTGTACAACCTCGTGAGCTTATATGATGTTGTTGAGAATATATCTTCCTTCCACAAAACCAGCTTGCTCCTCTAAAACAAGATCAGGAAGAAGAGGCTTGACTCTGTTAGAGATCACTTTGGAGATAATTTTGTACACCACATTACATAAGCCTATGGGTTTGAATCTGTCCGGCGTCATAGCTTTTTCCTACTTTGGAATCAAAGCTATGAAAGAGGCATTAAGAGCTTTGAAAACAGTTTTGGATCTCCTAGAGTCTTCCACAACTTCAAGGATATCATGTTTGATTGTTTTCCAACAATATTTGAAGAAATCCACATTGAAACCATTAGGGCCTGGAGCTTTCCCATTTTGCATCTCATTGATAAATTTACTAACCTCATCCTCCGACATTGGCCTGTTAAGATTGAGCTTGTCTTCCATAGTTACAAGCTTAGGAATGAGCTTTGTGAATTTGTTGATGAACCGTGATCTGTCTACAAGAGGCTCCTCTGCTATGCTCAGAAAGTGTTGAACTATGACAGATTCTATTTCTATGTGTGAGACAAGCTCTCTCCCATGGGAATCTTTAAGTTAGGAAATTTCATTATGGGATCTATGATCGAAGGTTGATCTATGAAAAAATTGTGTGTTTCTTTCTCCTTCTCTAATCCAATGCACCCTCGGTTTCTGTCTCCATAAAATCTCCTCTTGTATACACTGATCTTCCCATTCATTCTGTAGATAGTTAGCCTAGATTTTTCCTTCCTCAATAAAACCCTCTGAGATGTTGATCTAATTAATCTCCTGGATTTTCTGCTCAACTTCTTTTTTGGCTTTAAAAATATTTCCAAACTCTTGTTTGTTCCAAACTTTAAGCCTAGATTTGATGTGTTTGAGCCTCTGTTGTAGTATGAAATCCTTGAATGGGCCTTTCTTCCATCCACCATTTGTCAATATTTCTAGTGAAATCAGGGTGAGAGAGATAGATATTTTCAAACCTGAAAGGCTTGTTCGTCGGTGTTCCCATAAAAGAAGCTTCCAGCTGAACAAGCTAGTGGTCTGAGCCTCCAAAGGGAATCATTAAAGCTGACATATCGATGCTTGTGATAAGGAGTTCCTCTAAGATTATGCATATGTCCAACTTAGAGGCGACTTGAGAAGCCCCTCCTCTCTTATTATTCCAAGTAAACATGCTATTTGTTGTTTTTACGTCCATTAGCCCCATGTTATTCAGGGGTTTCTGGAAGGCAATGGAGTCCTTGTGTAGTTTTCTTGTACCACCTTTTTTCTTTGTAAGAGATCTGATCATATTGAAATCCCCTGCCAGAATCCAAGGAATATCAGGATATCTCTCCCTAAGTTTCTCAAGGCAGGTGAGAAGCTTTAGTTTGTCTTCTAGTTTTTGAGGACCATAGACGTTGGTGATCATGTAGATCTCCTTATCCCCCAACAGTTGAATCACCATCGATAGATAATTCTTAGAAGCTTCACCATCCAGGACTCCAAGTTTTTGAGGATCCCATAGGGTTAGAATCCCCCCCTACTGAGTTATCTACTTTAACCTATAGATATTCATACTTGACTAACCACTTAGAGTGTATCTCTCTGATCTTGTCCATTGAACATTTTGTTCCCTGAATAAATATCATATCTTCTTTTTCTTCTTTAATTCAAATGCTAAGATTTCTTTGTTTCCTTCTACTTCCTAGACCCCTTATGTTCCAGGTTGTAAGGTTCATTGAGAAAGGTTTGTAAAGGAGTAACTGGTAAGATCATTCATCTTACTTGAGTTAATCATAAGTTTCCCACATTTGGACAACAACTCATTCTCTTTTTTCCTTCCCATTTTCCTACCAACGTTATTTGAAGACATCATCAGTGTATCCTCCATTGTTTTCACTCCCCCGTTCTCCTGGATATCATGGTGTCTTTTCACTCCAGAGCGCTTTGATTAGATCTCTAGAGGAAGAGTTGTTGAATCCTGTCAAAATCCTCTCTAGGTAGAGACTCAACCCCTTTGGTGATTCCTTGCACTAGAAAATTTTCTAGATCTAGATTCTCTCTCTCTAGAATCTCCTGTAGTTCCTTGTCTACCGTTCCTACTTCACTTGGGGTCATCTCCTGGTCCATCCTGAGCTCGATCATGCTGAGAAAATCATCTGTTTGTTTGTTGTTTTCTGTTATATCCTCCATGTTAGCATCCCCTTCCTTCTCATTGGGATTTTTCTCTGATTCCTGGGTTGTCCCATTGATTTTGACTTCTTCTTCTAAGAGCTTGAAAATATTGTGGCTTGATTCCCTGTCTTCAATACCTTTCTTTTGGTACCTCTTTCCTTATTTCCCTTTACCCCCAACCTTAATAAAGCCTTCAGGATCCTTGCCTATAGTGGCTTTCTTGTTGTTTTCCATCTTGTTCAATGGGCAGTCGTTGTATAGGTGCCCATGTTCATGGCACTTATGACACCTAAATGGGACGTGTTCATAATCAATTATCTACACCCATTCCTCATCATACACTTCCAAAATGAATACATCTTGAAGTGCCCCAGATAAGTCCATTTCCACACATATCCGGGCGAAGGAATTATATTTGCGTCATAGAGTAGTTTCTGATATTTTTATAAAATACCCTAGCTTATTACCCATAGCCTTTAGAGACTCCCTCGGCCAATAATCTAAAGGAAGGGAGTAGAGTCTTATCCATACCAGCACCAAGGTGAAATTTTCTCATTTTAGGACAAATTTCATTACCCATGGTCTCATGTAAAGGCCTACAGATGAATAAAAATAGGCTCCTCCCTCAAACACTTTGTCTTTGTCCTCTTAGATTGTGAAGATTGCCATGAAGAAACCCTTAGACCCAAGGTGAAGGTCTATTTTCCCTTTTTGTTTACATTGGTTCCTTATCCATGCTTGCAAAGCCTTCTCTTTCGGCCAGATCTCCATAAATTTACAGATAACATCATATTCCGCCATGTCTTCTCTGTGCACCTATACTGTTGGGTCACTTAAAACAACTCGAGGAATAGTGGTCGCCTTGTGTCCACGTGCCCCTAATGTATTCATGGAAGAAAATTATGATTGTTATTCTTTTTCCTCTTCTCCATACCAACTTCCTGATGGTTCTCTTCCTGTTCTTGAGGTCTGATGGTTTCTGATTTTTCTTTATTCGTAACCTCTGTTGCCATCTCCGCTAGTTTCTTCAAGCATTTGGATCCAACTCCCTTGCTTCTGTCTGCAACCAGTTGATTATGGGAGGGAGCATACCTCCCTCCTCCGCGCCCCACCATGGTAACCAGCGACACAAACCCTAAGCCAAACCCTAAATATGATTTGCAGAGAAGCCCATCCATCCCAATCGAAATTATTTTAAGTCTAGTGGCTATAGAAGATTTACATCTTGAGTAGTTAGATGTAAAGACATCCTTTCTCCATGGGGATTTGGAGGAATAAATATATATATGCAATAGCCACAATGGTGTGAGGTCAAAGGGAAGGAGAAATTAGTGTGTAGATTGCAGAAGAGCTTGTATGGCTTAAAACATGCTCCAAGGTAGTAGTATCTAAAATTTGTCAGGTTTATGTTTGAACAAGGTTATAATAGATGTCACTCTAACCATTGTGTTTATTTTAAAAGGAAAAATGATTGCAACTATATTATATTTCTATTGTATGTAGATGACATTCTTGTTGCAGGATCTAACAAGTAGGAAATAAATGTGCTCAAAGGAAAATTGGAAAATTCATTTGCAATGAATAATTTGGGTGTTGCAAAACAAATCCTTGGTATGAGAATAAATAGAGATAGGAAAAATTACAAATTAACATTGTCTCAGAGTGAGTACATAGAAAAGGTTTTGGAAATATTTAATATGCAGAATGAAAAATAAGACAGTACACCTTTAGCTAGCCATTTCAAAATAAGTAAGGAGATGTGTCCCGAGACCCAATAAGAGATGGATTATATGTGTAAATTTTCGTACACATCAGTTTTTGGAAGCTTAATTTATTCAATGGTTTGCACAAGACATGATATTGCACATGCGGTGGGAGTTGTAAGAAGGTATATAAACAATCAAGTAAAAGAGCATTGGATGGAAATGAAGTGGATTGTCTAGTATTTGAGAGGTACCACAAATCAAGCATTATGTTTTCGAGGTTCAAACATTTCTCTACATGGATATGTTGATTGATAGATGGAAGGTGATAGAGATAACAAGAGGAGTGGCCACAGGGTATGCGTTTACTATAGGTGGAACCACTATTAGTTGGGTTTCAAAATTGCAAAACATTGTTTCACTTTCAACAATGGAAGCAGAGTATATTTCTGCTATAAAGGATAGTAAATAAATGATTTGGTTACAAAGGTTAATGGATGAGTTGGGCAAGAAGCAGGATATGAGAAGGTTTTACAGTGACAACCAAAGTTCCATTGATTTTGCAAAGAATGTAGCCTTTCATTCTAAGACTAAACATATGCAACTCAAGTATCATTTCATATGGTCAGTTTTGGATGATGGACAGTTGAAGCTAGAAAAGATACACTAGCCAAAATATTGCAGATATGTTGACAAAGGTTGTAACTAGGGGGAATTTAGTTGCTTCTCAGTTTCAATTGGCCTTTAATAATAATGATGAAGATTAGAAACAACCAAGTCCAAAGTGGAAGCATTTTCCAGCAATTAAAGTAGCAATGGGGTTGATATAATGGTATGCAGGTGGGATATTGTTGGATGTGGAGCCTAATTATCTTCTTGATTAAAAGGTCTTGTTTCAGCCGCATTTGGATCCCTATCCTTGATGGGGGCGGGGGTGGGCGGGGAGGGGGGGCTGCATGTTTGGAGCCCCCCTTGGAAGGGGTTCGGGGGAAACGCCCCTGAAGCCAAAAATAGATGAAAATTTGCCTTGTAAAATATCGTAATTTCATAGTTAATCCGGGTCATTCATTAGGAAGATGATATGATGGTAGAAGTTATGTTTAATGTAGGGTTTTCCTCCCTAGAAGCCAACCCCTCGATTTATATGAGAGAATTGTATTGTGGATGTGTATTATGATTATGAGCGAGAAAGAGAGAGGAGACTCTGTGAGAGAAAAGATGAAATTACAGAAGATCTGTTGTAGGTTGTATTTCTTCATTTTTCTCGATAATATAAAAGGAAGGACTAGTTGTTTCTTTGTGTATGTATCCCAAATTGGGTGAACCAGGTATATCTGTGTCTCTCTTGTTTTATGGATTTCTATGTTTAGTTTTCTACAATATTTTGTGTGTTCCATTTCTCTGTTAATTTATTTATAACATTGTATATGTAAATACAAAAATATTCTCATTATTATTACTAATTAAAATGTTAGATATGATTTCATTTTTTGATCAAACAACATTTAGCTTCATTTTTGTTTGAGATAGTTTGTGCACTATCATTGGGCCTTAATTAATGCAATGAATACATGATAACATTAGTAAAGTTATAATTTTGTTTTTTGGGCTCATCTACATGAATATAAATGGATTATCATTATAAGGGAACACAACATTCCCAAGGATATTAGTTTTTATTGGTTTGAGTACAAGACCCCTACACCCCTGGTGTCATCTTAGGGAACCATTATATTTAAGGATTAGATAGTGTTTGAGTGGTAAGGAGATGATGCTCTAGTGGATAAATAAAATTAAATACACAATTATACAATAATATTTCTAATATTAACACCATATATCATTTTGTTATAATTTTATGATCTATAAAAATAGATAAAGTTTACCCCATTGTAATTTTGATGCAATATAAGTGTCCAATACAGAGATATAAGAAAAATATCTGGAAAGTAAAAAATCCCTAGGTGGAGTGCATTATAGAAGCAATATATGCTGAGTGGTCTTATAGTTTCACCCAAAGCATTAAACCCTATTGATGACTCATGAGCCTTTTAGTATTAAAGGGAGAATTGTTAAGTCCCATTGGCACATCCAGTCGAGGATGGACCTCGTTAGCAAGGCCACCCATGATCAAGCCTCACAGAGGTTGTTTTGCCTGTGCTAGGGGTAGGAAACACGTTAAAATCCAATCAACTTAGGACTGGTGTGGCCCAAGTCGGGTGTAATCCCTGGGTGGCTTTGACGGCTTAGATGCCCCTGGGTCATGGTTTCTCAAGCCATAGGTCAAGCCTGGAGGAACACAAACAACTTGATAAACAAAAAAATAAATTTAAGGAGAATTTCCGATATCAATTCCTAGTACATGAACTTAGAGTATGGGAAGATGAACTAGTGGAGGTCATGTTCATAGTGAGGATTTGGCTTGAGATGCAAAAACTTTGAAAATCTAGGCTAGTGAGCAGGCATACTAACTTTGAGAAATAAAAGGCATGTTAGAGTCTTTGGTATCCAAGATATATAATTAGGGTAAAATACCATCAAAATAATAAGAACATAGCTAGAAAGGGTCACTTAAATGTTTGGAATTATTGTTTTGAATTGAGAAAGTAGAAGGATCCTATTTTCAATGAGACTATTAGGAGAGAAAATGATGCAAATTCATGGTTGATGAATATTGAGAGGGACATCATCTTGCACGATCTCAATTCAATAGAGAATAACAACTTTGCTAGCTACTAGTTGACAACTAACGAAGTACTACAATCATATCATCAAGAAAAAGGAAAAGGTAAACAAAGAGGATTTAATTTGGTATTAAATTTCAACTCATTTTGACTAAAATTTCTACATAAATATGTCATTATACTTAATGAAAGGTCCCAAGTCATAATATTCATTGCAGGGCTTAAAGATGATGTCAAACATAAAGTTAAAAATTTCATGTTGAAGACCCTATAATAAGTAATGAAAAATACTAGATTATGTAGAGTGGAGGCCTAATGGAAGAAGGAACTATGGGGTAGGTTGAACCAATGAATAAATAACTACAAAACTTGGAGAATAAAATATTATTATTGAATTTTTGGCCCCACACCACTAAGTTAACCTAGGAAGGAAGATGAGACCCATGATGATGCAATAATAGTGAACCCAAAGGTAATTGTTTTGAATGTAGTGGATAGGGGCACAAGTCCTATTGGTGTCTATGATTCAGATTTAAACACGAACGCATAGAGATAACCATAAACACATAGATGCAATGGAAATAATACTTCATTTCATTAATGTAAAATACTGATATATGCTTACAAACAATAATGGAAATAAACCAGCTAGGGCGTTGGTAGCTTATCTTTAAGAAGAGATGTGGTGGCTGCATGCCTCTGAACTGTGTTACAATGAGGTTCAAAGGCCTATTTATTGATCAGAAACATGGGAAAACCCTAAACATCCAAAAACCTAACCCTAGAAGATGAAATGCCAAACTGTGAGCCCCATTTGGGTAAAATGCTACATCAATTTCCCGGGGTCATAACTTTGGCATACGATCTATGTTTGACGAGTACAATATCTCGTTGGAAAGATCTATTTGAGAACTACAGCTTTTGGAAGGGCTACATTAGGCCATGGACTAATGTTGCTCCCAATTTTCCCAAAAAACGTCGTTTAGGGCCTCAAAATAGCTTCAGAAGTTCAAGACATGAAAAAATGCTAAAAATAGTAAATTGTGCTACAATTAAGGAAACTAAAAAGGTGAAAGAAACAATGGTGGGGGTCCAAGTGGACTTGGTGGGTGGCCACCAATATCCACCTGGATCATTCCTCCCCCCTTAGGAAGAAATGGTGCTATTGAAGCCCCAAAAATCGGGTCTACAACAAGGGGGATACCCATCCGGTCCATAACTTGAAAGCAACTCCTTTTTTGTTTGGGATGGTGGATCTGAGTGGGGTTAATGGGACCAGTTTCCCAATTTTTGTGTGTAATGAGAATTAATATTTCCTTTTCTAAAAATTTCTAAGTAAAATGCTTTTAATCTAAGTCTAATTTAAAACACGCAATTATATCCTAATGAACAGAAATATCTAATTTTAAAACTAACCCAGGATTTAACTTTTCACTTATGTGATATAAAATGATTTCTAACAGCAATTGGTAATAAAGATCATTCAATTGCTACGAGAAAAGAATTCGTTAAAAATGAATTGTTTCGTATAAGAAATTAGCCAAAACAATTGTGAGAAACATATCGCATCATAAGTCATTCATACATTAAAGCATAAATAGAATAGTCACCACCGTACAAAAGTGCCAAATGATAATTCAAACATTCAAGCCTTCATATATAAATAATTGAACATAGATATTACTTTGACACATAAGTAGAAACCATTAAGAGATAAAAGTACCATTGATAACAAGTCCTACTCATGAGATTCAACAATATAGATTTATCTTTTCCTAATTTATTAACTACTAAGAGTACAAAACTGCATTTCAGTAGCAGACATTAAACACAAATATCAATAAATCTCGTTCCATTCATTCATCAAAACCACCTCGGAGGGTGCAAAAGTGCATGTTCTAAGGAAACGTTTTTGACAAATTTCAGGACCCCTCTCTAAATGCATGAGAGGGGTTAAAATACTACTAACTAAATACTAAAAAGAGTTTATTACAAAAATATAGGAGGAGGTTTAAATGACCATCCACATCTAAGGCAAAAATAAATCAAAATTAAAACTAAGACTATATATGGAAATTATCTATCTATGTATCTGTTCTCTGAGGTCGCAAGCATTTAGCATCGACTTGAGGAGCGTCGGTTGGCCGACCTCTAATTTTAGTTGTCCTGTGAAAATAGAGTCGGCAAGTGCTGGCACTATCTTCTCGGCAAAGTTCGTAAAGCATTTGAGAGTCATGTATTGACTGTGTGGTTTAACCAAGTACTGCCGGTAAGTGTCCTAATTCAACTTGGTTAACTTCTTGATGGACTTTGCCCTTTCCTCAACTTCTTGTTTCCAGCTTGTCTGCAGTTGCTATGCCTTTGGGAGAAATCGCAGAGCAGTTTCTAATATGAGGTTTACTTTGTGTAGGTTTCATTGACACAATCAATGACACTGTTTTTCGTTGTCGTTGCTTCTTCTACTGCTTGTTTTTCCTTTTTAATCTGTGCATCCCACTTCTGAAATAACATTTCTTTGTGGGCTTCACTGATTCTAAATGCGCCTGCTTTCCTTCCTTCTTCTGATTCTTGCAAAGTCAAATAATTCGAAATTCTTTTATCAATTAAATCATAATCATGTCACAAGTCCACAACTTGATTGGTAATTTTATCGCTAATCTCGTAATGGGAACTCCATTGTGATATTCTTTGGCATAATGCCTCTTGTTGTTGCAAGAGTTGGTCATCAAGGCAAGGGCTTCTGAGACAAACTCTATGAGCTTGGGGTCATCTCTATGCATTTCTAGCATAGCTTGTAACTGATTTTCTTTTTTGACCAAATTTTTCTGATACCTTAGCTGCATCTGTTAAAAATCTTGTTGTAATTTTTCTAACTTCTCCTCTGCTTCTCGGTTGGCACTGGCTTGCTATAGCTGTTATTCAAAAACATGGATTTGTTCCTCTTTATCCTTAAGTAATTTTTTCACTTCATATGCTTTATCAATGGTAACAGAAGCATAAGCTCCTGCAATATGGGATAACTTAGTTAGATTTTCAGTAGGGTCAGTGGTAGGGTCTCACCAAAGGACATCTAGCTGCTCTACCTCAAGTGAGAGCACATTGTCCAATTTCCTTTTCTTTCTTTGTCTTCTTACCACTGCCTTGTGCTGCGGACTATAAAATACATCTAGAGGAGGATTCTCCTCTATCTTGAGTGTGATTTTAGATGATGGGGTAATGGGAATATGCTCCATTTCTAGAGCGTTGCTAATTGTTCCAATGACCATATTTGTCATTGTCTGCACTGTACCCTCAGGTCTTTGTGTTGTGCTCTTCAGTATTAATCAATTAATTGAATGTTTCCCACTCTTTAACCATCTTAGTTCTCACTGGATTTGGTGGCTGGATGAGGGGAGGGGGAACCTTCAGTTGTGGTGTAGTCAAGACCTGTTGCTCTGGGCACTCTATAGATTGGGCAGTATCTCTAACTGACCCTCTACGTTTATTATGGTCACTCTCGGACCGTTTAGAGCATTCTGGTGACTCGTTCCCAAACTTAGACCTGGACTTGTCTGTACCCAAACTTCCACTTAAACTGATATTGGGAGTAGGCTCCCTTATTGGCTCCAAGCGTAAGTTATCCAAGGGGATGTTAGCTAGTCTCCTTTCTCTGTACAATTTGAATCCTTGGAATTCCGCTAGGAGAAATTGAATTTGAGCCATATGAAAAACTTCTTTCAGTGTGTTTTTCTATTGGAAGGTATCATCAAAAAGATCATATTCTTCATAAAATACCTTTATCTTGACAACAATAGTAAAATTATTAATGACATCAAAAGGGTCAAATTGTCTCCTAGGAAACTTGAACAGTCGTAGACACAACATATTGTCTACTTCTTTGAGTGCATGACCTAAATCAAACAGTGAAAAGGCCCCACAGGCCACAGGAAATTGTGGCCAAATGACCTTCTTCTTGTCTTTCAACTTGTTGCTCATTCCTCCCACCCCACAGGTCTGGTAGGTAATTTCTCGAGCCAATAAGTTATCAGGAACATATAAGGGTAGCACATGAGGGTAAGAAATGCTTCCAAATACTCTGACATAGGTGAACAATTCTTCCGCAAACCATCTTGCGACAGGGAGAATGTCAACTTCCGCTTCGGGGGGAAATCTTGGGGCGTCCCTATTATACAACATTCTATGGAGAGGTAACATAATTCCATGACAAATTCTATAAAAATATGGGATAAACTTAGAATCCCACAATTCCTTATGGTAAATGTGAATGGGCAAGGGATTCTGTATATTCCATTTCCAACCCATTAAAGGAAATTTGGAAACATAACAGATTACATCCATAACATAAGTAACTAAAAGGAAAGGAGGATAAATCCTCTGAGTGGTAGTTCTTTTGGACCAGTGGTTCCAAATAACCAAAGCTAAATTATCATACAATATCTAAGCCCAATCCATAATAGTGGCGTTAGTGGCTGCATCTAATAGGGGTAGCCACTCGGATGAAAATTTGTTGATGTCAGGACTTCCAAATAGCCTACATAGCATAGCAGTAGGAAAGCAATATGGGGAGGAGAGGGAACCAATACTGTACATACTGTGTTCGTCCTTTTTCAAAGGCTCTTCCCTTACCGACCATTTCTTGGTGCACTCTACCAAATCTTCATTTTCTTTGGCGAACTTCTCCATGAACTACTTGTTGTAGCTTGCCTATGGCTCTAATAAATGATACATAAGCCTTAATTCTTGTGGAGTGAATGACCCAATGCAGTCTTGGCTTTGAGACATGAATTGCCTCTCTATAATATCAGCACTGTCCAGTACCCATTTGACCATGTCTGTGTATGGAAGTATCTTAGGGCTCGCCGCTATTCGTTGCAGGAATGAACATGCAAGTTTAGTAATTTATGCCTCAGATGACCCGCGTGAGTCTGTTGTTGCTTTAACTTCCATAATTTTGGGGTTTTCTTCTTCGATCATACTGTACATGCCTTCCCAAGTGATTATGCCGACATCTCTGTTACAGGTGGTGTCTTTGAATAAGGGCGTCATCTCTTTGTCTTCAACAACCGGAGCTTTTCCCTTCTTTCCCATTACGTTCTACAAACTGCTATGTATATTACTCTACTTGCTGCTCCTGCAAGTTTGCAAGTAAGGAAAGAATAATGGTAAGAGATAAGGTGACGGGAAAGCTCTTAATTCTGAAATCATATCAAATATATCACCCTACATGAAACAACCTTTTGATCAGATATAAATCTGATCTCATAAATGACCATCAACTAACCACTAAATTGACATTAATTCTCATAACTCAGTGTCGGATTACGAAAAATACTTTATTGAACCATGAGCCCTGCAAATACGCGATAAAGTAATTTTGCAATTTTCTTCGCAATATCGCAAATCGTAATATCACTAATCCTTTTCGTTAACAATCATTTATCACCTTATGCATTTGCGAGATGCGATTTGCGAGATGCCTTATTGCATATTGCTAGATCAGGATGTTTTATCTTAGGTGATATTGTGGCATATGAAAGCTACGATGCGCGATGGGTATTTAAGGTGTGTAATCTCGCATCATATTTTTGCAATTTCGGAAGTTTGCTTATATGATGTCCTACATTACCTTTTGCAATGCAATGTTTTATTGTTGAGAGAATGATTTTATTCAGAACTTATCATAAAACTTAAGTTTTTTGGGGTTTACGGGTGTTTTCCTATGTTTATGACAGTATGTTTTATTCAAAGGGAAATATAAGTGCTACTTTTTATTTTTTAGAAGGGTCTGCATTTATTTAGTATTAGTAATAAAACTAAATAAAAGGGGGGTTGTTGTTGGCCACAACAATTGGCGATTCACTAGGAAGAACCAATTATCTCTGATTATCTTTTGAATTTTCTAAACTTCCAAAACAGAAAAGTTTTTTGGAAAATCAAACTTTATTACAGAAATATAAAGTGCATCATGCTTTTAGCCATTAATGGTAGTTTGTTTCTTCCATGCTAACTCTGATTATTTACTTCCAGAAGCTAGTTGTTGTATTTATATCATCACTACTTGGTTTTATAAAGATAAAAACAAAGACTTCTCTGTAGATCAATTTTAAGTATGCTCATTTGTCGTAGGTAGAGCCTCCGCTGCCAGTAGGCATTCATAGTCTCGACAGGGTTACTTGTTACCCAGCAATGATCTTGTGTCCTACTTGGAGAAATATGCAATTTTAAAAAATAAATCCATATCCACACTTATTGCTTTTATTTTCTTTTAATTCTTAAAGAACAATGTCTTGGTTTGGAAGCCAAATTATGACAGTGCCATTCACTTGATTTATAACTTTGCTGAACAAGTTGGCTCATAATGAGACCCCTTGTCTTTTGATTGCAACCATCTTGAGCCATTGCCTTGTTTTGGTATGCAGTTTTGCCAATGTCTACAAGTTATAATACCTATGATCATGATAAGTCGGCTCGTGATCAGACCTCTTATTCCATAAGTCTATAGTGTATCATTGGATTACTGCTTGAAACTTGTAATTCCCTAGGTGGGGAGGAAGTCATTGGTTCCTTAAGAATAGCTTTGGAAGACAATTGTAGAATTTTTGGAAACAACTTTTCTACAGAGAACCTTTGTTTTCTTATTGATGCTTTTCATTGACTGATATAAAACAAATTCCCACTAAAGGTTGTTTTTTATCAAAATTCGTAAGGCTGAGGCTAGTAACATTTCCAGGCTTATAGCATTTGATTGTATCTTTCAATAATGATGATCGATTTTCCAAATCAGGAACTATTTATACAAGCGAAAGAAAAAAATTTAAGAGAAACACTAATCTTTTTCGTGAATTCCAAACGTTACCATTTACAACCCATTTTATTATCAAAATAAAGCTATAAGTAATAATTTACAAAAATAGAAGAGGTCATCTTCTATGGAAAGTATTTTTTAAGGATTTTCCCATTAATAGGTAACGATTCTCTTTTCCCTACTAAATCTTGCAACATGAAAGTGGATGGACCTATAATTTCAACAATTTGGAATGGGCCAAGCCACATTTGTTGGAATTTTGAATGTTTGCCTTTTCCTTTGTGAGCCTTATCCCATTTCAAAAATAAATCTCCAATTTGAAAATCCTTCCTAGATACCATGTTTGAATCGAAGGAAGCCTTCACTAATGCTTGATGATGAGCATGTGTGATTTTAGCCTGTTCTCGTTGCTCTTCCAGCTTAAGGATCTGCAATTGTCTTAGTTGTAAAGATGAAGTTGGTGTTTCGTCAATAAATTGAACTAAGGCTAAAGAAGGAATTGCTAGATGAGTTGGGAGAAGTACTTCTTTCCCATAAACTAAATTAAAGGGAGAAGTGCCAATGGAGGCCTTTTGTGTTATTCAGTCTGCCAAAAGAGCATATATCAAATATTTGTGCCAATTTTTATTATTCTAATCTATGGTTCACTTAATGATTCTGATTAAGTTTTTATTCGTTGATTCGGCCAACCCATTCCCTTGTGGGTAATAATTGGCAGAATATTTAAGCTTAAAACATATTTTAAGTGCAAATTCAGTTATACCATTGCTAGAAAAATATGATGCATTATCAAACATTAAAGCAGAGGGTAAACCAAACTTGGTAATTATGAATTGATCTATGAAATCAATGATGTGTTCAACATTAGCTGTCTTGAGAGGAATTGCTTCTACCCATTTAGTAAAATAATTTGTAGCTGTAAGGATATACTTATGTTGTTTAGAAGATTGAGGAATGATCTCACCTATTATATCCAATCCCCATTGATCAATTGGTTGATTGATATTGACTAGTTGCAAAGGCAATGATGGTTTCTTCTGTCTTCCAACAGCAGTTTGACAAACTTGACATTTTCTTACATAGCTATGCACATCTTTAAATAGTGTAGGCCAATAGTATTCTGTGCGCAAAATTTTATGTGCTATAGCATCTCCCACATAATGTCCACCTGCTGGTCCATCATGGAGTTCTAGAAACACCTTTCAGCTTCAAATTTTTCAAGACATCGAAGAAGAACAGAATCATAATTCATCCTAAAAAGTACATTGCTTACGAGTTGATACTACTTAGCCTTCAATATTAGAGCACTTTTCTTTGTATAATTTAGATTTGAAGGAGCATATTCATTCTTTAGATAAAATATGATATCAGCATATCTCAATTCAATATCATTTAGCTTACCTCATATAATTGTACTTCTTGATTTGGAGATGGTATTTCAGCAATAAGCAATGCTCCAGCCAACATTTTGCAAAAACCTTGACCTTTTATAATATTTGCTGGCTTGATGTCAACGTCGTATTCTTGTAAGGAAATGACCCAATTTCCTCTCTTTTCACCCACGTCTTTATGTACTAAGAGATTTCTTACAGCTAGAAATGGCACTATGATCTTGGTGTGAGTTTTAAGAAGAAAGGGTCTAAAATTTTTTATCGCCTTGAAAACATCATAAGCTTGTTTTTCAATGTTAGAATAATTTAATTCAAATCCTTGCAAATTTTAACTAAAGAAGGCAATTGCGGCTTCCGCCTTTTCTTGGTTGGCTTGAGTGAGTATCGCAGCATATGATTTATCACAAGCAAATGTATATAAAACAAAAGGATCCGAAAAAATTGGAGTCGCTAGGGATGGGGCATTAACAATCGCTTGCTTAATTAGATTAAATGCTTCATATTCTTCTTGGCCCCATTTGAAGAGTGAATTCTTCTCGATCATTACTTTTAATGTTGAAACAATCCTTGAGAAGTTTGGAACAAATCTTTTGACAAAATTAATCTGGCCAAGGAAGGATTGCATGGCTTTCTTATTATGAGGCAAGGATATTTCAGAAATCTCCTTAATTCTATCAGGATCAATATGGATTCTAGATTTTGACACTATAAATTCAAGAATTTTCCTTCACTTAATGCAAAAAAAGACTTTTTTGAGTTAAGTGAAATCCATACCTTTGGCAATGTTGGAAGATCTTCTTTAAGTCTCTGAGGTGATTATCGCGTTGTTTAGAATATATTGTTATGTCATCTAAGTAAATCACCACTGATTTGTTTACTAATCATTTAAATGCGATGTCCATGGCCTTTTAAATGTAGTGCCAACGTTAATCAGACCAAAAGACATCTTTTGATATGCATAAGTACCCCATTTGGTTCTGAATGTGGTTTTTCCCTGATCGTCAGGATGGACCAAAACCTAGTTGTAGCTGGAGAAACCATCTAAAAAGAACATTAATTCTGATCCTACAACAACTTGCAATATTTGTTCCATAGGAGGCAGGTGAAAATTATCCTTTTTGCAGGCTTTGTTAAGATTTCGAAAGTCAATACAAATTCTAATATCTCTGTTTTTCTTTCTGATTGGAACCAAGTTGGAAACCCATCTAGAATGTTGAACGGGAAAAATAATTTTGGCTTTCAATAATTTATTTGAGCTCTGATTTAATCTGACTTTCCAGATTAGGATGTATCTTCTTCAGCTTTTGTTGGATAGGTTTTTCATCAGCTATCATTGGGATAGTATGCTGAATGATCGAAGTGTCGTAAGTCTTAAGGTCATTGTAATTCTAGGCAAAGACACTTTTATACTGTTTGAAGAGCCGAACAAAGGCTAATTTTTATTCTGGGGCTAGGCCAAGACCTAGGTTGACATTTTTTGGCTTGATATCCGTTCCTAGATTTACTAATTCATAGTTCAAAGTTGAACTCTAAAGTTTTGGATTGGTAGATATTTTAAATCGGTCTTACAAATCATGTAGGTCTTCCAACTTGATTACAAATTTCGGTATAGCATTATTAGTGCTTTCTTGTTGTAACTGTTGGTCATGTTGGTCCTCATCAATTATCTGATTAGTGTAAGATCCTTCCGATGTCAGGAAACTTACAATATCAGGATCATCGTTAAAAATTCTCCAGTTTGTAACATTATCAGGGATGGAGGGCCTAAAGATCAATTATATTTAGAATCTGTCTGGGCTATAGTCTTCTGAGGGAATGAGCTTGGAAGTACATTAGCCAGGAGGTCAGCACTAGCGTTTTGGAGTCTGGGAATGGATGAAATATTGAATGCTATAAAATGTTTAGTCAGATCCTAAACTAAAGATTGATAATGCTTTAGATGACCTAATAGACAATGTATAGTATTTCGTACCTGTTTAATAACAATCTCCGAGTCTTCGAAGACTTGTAGATACTTAACATCTAGTCCGATTGCCTTATACAACCCTTGGACTAGAGCTTCATATACTGTAGTGTTGTTTGTGCAATTGAACTTGAACTAATACACATCCCGCTCCTGCTCCATCATTAGACTTGGAACCATCAAAAAATAATTTCCAAAATAAAGAAGTATTTACATGACTATCTATAAAATTAACACATTTAGAACTATCTGTTTGAGAAAAGTTTTCTACTTGAGACAGAAAAAAATGTTCTAAGTAAGGAAAAGTATGAGCATTACAATTTCCTAAGAAAAAGTCAACATAATAATTGTCAATTATATTGTTGTTGTATGCTACAGGTTCATTTTCTCCTTCCAATTCCGTCACTATGTATTTTTGGTGTCTTTCTCGCTCAACCTTTATCTGATTTAGTTTTCCATTGTAAGGGATCCACATGTGTGACTAGTCAATTGCAAAGTATCCATGAAGCTTTTTAGGCCAATCCATACTAAGAATTAAACCATAAAATTCGGGAATGTCTGCAACTAGAATATCAATTACTTTACATACCTTTGGATTAGATGAGAGCCTTAGGGTAACTTGATTTAGTTCACCAATTACTTCGACTTGTGATCGGTCCAAGTAAACTATGTGTACTGCAGATTTTTGAGGTTGGACGTTTAACTTTACGCATATTGTTTTAGGAAAAATATTAGATGAAGCTCCTGAATCTACCAAACAATTATGCAAGTTTTTATTGAAAATTTTGTAAGTGAGAAGGAATGGGGGAGTATGGGATTTTGACCTACCTCCAATTAAAGCAATATCATTTCGATCAACTTTATTTGCTATATTAGTTGGAGGTCTTCCCATCTCATGAGAAGCTTGTGAGATTATAGTGGCAAGAAGAGGTGCAACGGGTATTGCATCTAACTCTTTCAAAAGTAGCTTCTGTTGATGTTTCAATTTACTCAATTCATCAAAAGTAATGCTAGCCCTAGTCTTGTTCATATCTTTGACGATATTATACTCCATGTCATCAGAAAAAATCAGTGTTTTAGACAGAGTTGGTGAATCGGATTGGACTGGGCTTGTTTGAGTCGCTTTTGGTGATGATTTCTTACCTGCAACTTTATCCTTAGATGTTGAGCTTTTGCTCTTATATTTAGAACTAGGTTGTGGAAGATCGAGTTTATTTTTACTTCTGGTACTGACTGGTGATGCCTCTTGATCCTCTTCATCGGGAAGAATGAAGTTCCACATTCCCTGTAACTCAACAAATTCATCTTCATCAGTAGGTTCCTCATTAGAAACTTCTTCTTCTACTTCAGACTCTGCATTTGTTATAGCATTGGGAGGCTTCGAATCAATTGAGGGATTTTTTCTATAAGGCTTGTAGGGCTTTTAGAATAATTCTCTGCTACTTGTCTCTTAATGTCAACCATTTCGTTAGACATGGTTTTTAGGACTTTCTGCAATTCTTCTAAATCAAATGGGTCTTTTGATTGCTTTTTCTTAGGATCATCTCGAAAAGTAACCTTCTTAGATTTTCTTTCATCAATCGTGTTTTTCTTTTCTAAAGCTAAGATATGTTTTTTGACTGCTATCGCTTCTTTCATGTTTTCGATCAATGTTGTCCTGGGAGCCCTGTCAACTAAGATCGCTATGTTTGATGGTAAAGCAAATAGGTTCCATTCACTTCAAACTTCTTCACTAGGCTTGGAAGCGGTGGGAATTTTATTCAAAAGCTTGTTGAAACGCGAATTAAAATCTTTGATAGGTTCTCTCGATTCAGTCTTAAGATTCAATAGATCATTGAACAATGTTGATGTAGATCTCTCATCACTGAACTTAGTCAAGAATTTCTCTTGGAAAATGTCCCAACTAGTAATGGACCCTGATGGTAATGAAAAATACCAGGATCTAGTTGTTGCTTGTAAAGTATAAGGAAAAAGTCTGACAACAGCATCTTCATTTGTAACTCCATTTAAATTGATGGATAACATAAAGTTGTTTATGTGTTCTTTTGCTAGCATGCCTTCTTTAGGATTAAACTTAGGTAGCCATTTTCCAAGATGGACCGGTAATTGACTCAAGGACGTAGACATTGAGACTGCCCCTGGATTATTCCATGGGTTTTGGGCCATCGTTGAACTACTAATAGAGGAAAGCGTAGATGAAGTTCTTTGTGGTAGGGACGAGGATGTTACAGTTCCAGTACTCTGATGGACAAAAACTTGGAGTGGAGGGGTGGATGGTTGAGTTTGCAATGAAGAAGTTGGAATGGATGTTGATGATGAAAGATTCTCACAATTAGACCCTTGAGGTGACTTGCTCTTTTCCTTTTAGGTAGAGGTAATTCAGTTGGTTTGATACCAAACTTTTCACTCTGCAATCTGGTAAGAGGATGAGAAGGATTGTATTGCGAAGGCACACTACCTTGAGATATTTCAGACTTTTACTGTGATATAGAAAATCCTTGAAGTTTATGAATCAAAGACTCAACTTCAGGATGTTCGATAGTAGATTTCTTTGAAATGTTTTGGTTTGTGGCAACGGTTGTTGTTTTCTAAACTTTTTGCTTAGGATTTAAAGATTCGAAATGCGATGGAAAATTCAGGGGAGATGTTGAGGGCGATTTACTCTCAAAATGGTATTTAGATTTGGATTTACTAGCCATTAACAGTTCAGGGCCCTCCTTCTACCACCAAATATGTTGAAGCCCCGAAAATTCAGTCTACAACAAGGGGGATACCCACCCGGTCTGGACCTTGAAAGCAACTCCTTTTCGGTTTGGGATGGTGGGTCCGACTGGGGATAATGGGATCAGTTTCCCAATTTGTGTGTGTGTGTGATGAGAACTGATATTTCCTTTTCTAAAAAATTCTAAGTAAAATGCTTTTAACCTAAGTCTAATTTAAAACAATGCAATTATATCCTAATGAACAGAAATATCTAATTCTAAAAATAACCCGGGATTTAACTTTTCACTTATGCGATATAAAATGATTTCTAACAGCAATTGGTAATAAAGATCATTCAATCACTACGAGAAAAGAATTCGTTAAAAATGAATTTTTTTGTATAAGAAATTAGCCGAAACAATTGTGAGAAACATATCACATAATAAGTCATTCATACATTAACCATAAATAGAATAGTCACCACCGTACAAAAGTGCCAAATGATAACTCAAACATTTAAGCCTTGATATATAAAAAAGGGAACATAAATATTACTTTGACACATAAGCAAAAATCATTAAGAGTTAAAATTACCATTGATAACAAGTCCTACTCATGAGCTTCAGCAATATAGATTTATCTCTTCCTAATTCAATATCTAATAAGAGTACAAAAGTGCATTTCAGTAGGAGACATTAAACATAGATATCAATAAATCTCATTCCATTCATTCATCAAAACCTCCTCGGAGGGTGCAGAAGTGCATGTTCCGTGGAAACGTTTTTGAAAATTTTCAGAACCCCTCTCTAAATGCATGAGAGGGGTTAAAATACTACTAACTAAATACTAAAAATAGTTTATTACAAAAATATAGGAAGAGGTTTAAATGACTGTCCTCATCTAAGGCAAAAATAAATCAAAATTAAAACTAAAACTGTATCTAGAAATTATCTATCTATGTATCTGTTCTCTAAGGTCGCAAGCATTCAACATCAGCTTGAGGAGTGTCAATTGGCTGACCTCAGATTTTAGTTGTCCTGTGAAAACATAATCGGCAAGTTTTAGCGCTATCTTCTCGGCAGAGTTTGTAAGGCATTTGAGAGTCATGCGTTTCCTGTGTGGTTTAACCAAGTACTGCGAGTAAGTGTCCCAATTAAACTTGGTTAACTTCTTGATGGACTCAGCCCTTTCCTCAGCTTTCTTTTTCTAGCTTGTCTACAGTTGCTATGCCTTTGGGAGGAATCCTGGAGCAGTTTTTGATATGAGGTTTGCTCTGTGCAGGTTTTCATTGACATAGTCAATGACCTTGTTTGCCGTTGTCGCTACTTCTTTTGTTGCCTGTTCTGCCTTTTTAATATTTGCATCCCACTTATGAAATAACATTTCTTTGTGGGCTTCATTGATTCTGAATGCGCCTGCTTTCCTTCCTTCTTCTGATTCCTGCCAAGTCAAATAATAAGAAATTCTTTTATCAATTAAATCATAATCATGTCGCAATTCCACGACTTGACTGGTAATTTTATCGCTCATCTCGCAATGGGAACTCCATCGCAATATTCTTTGGCATAATGCCTCTTGCTGTTGCAAGATTTGGTTGTTCAAGGCAAGGGCTGCTGAGACAAACTCTGTGATCTTGGGGTCATCTCTATGCATTTCTAGCTTAGCCTGTAACTGATTTTCCTTTTTGGCCAAATTGTTCTGATACCCCAGCTGCATCTGTTGAAAATCTTGTTGTAATTTTTCTAACTTATCCTCTGCTTCTCGGTTAGCACTGGCTTGCTATAACTATTGTTGCAAAACATGGATTTTCTCCTCTCTATCCTTAAGTAATTACTGTACCTTGGATGCTTTATCAATGGTATCAGAAGCATAAGCTCCTGCGATCTGGGATAACTTAGTCAGATTTTCAGTAGGGTCAATGGTAGGGTCTCGCCAAAGGACATCTAGCTACTTTGCCTCAGGTGAGAGCACGTTCTCCAATTTCCTTTTCTTTATTTGTTCTCTTACCACTACGTTGTGCTGCGGACTATAAAATACATCTAGAGGAGGAATCTCCTCTATCTTGAGCATGATTTTAGATGATGGGATAATGGGAATATGTTCCATTTCTGGAGCGTTGCTGACTATTCCAATGAATATATCTGTCATTGTTTGCACTATAGCCTCAGGTGTCTTTGTGTTCTGCTCTTCAGTATCAATCAATTCATTGAATGCTTCCCACTCTTTATCCAGCTTAGTTCTCACTCGATTTGGTGGCTGGATGAGGGGAGGGGCAACCTTCACTTGTGGTGTAGTCAAGACCCGTTGCTCCGGCACTCTTTAGATTGGGCAGTATCTCTAACTAACCCTTCACTTTTATTATGGTCACTCTCTGACCGTTTAGAGTGTTTTGGTGACTCTTTCCCAGACTTAGACTTGGACTTGTCTGTACCCGAAGTTCCACTTAAACTAATATTGGGAGTAGGCTCCCTTATTGTTTCCAAGCATAACTTATCCAAGGGGATGTTAGCTAGTCTCCTTTCTCTGTACAATTTGAATTCTTGGAATTCCGCTGGGGGAAATTGAATTTGAGCCATATGCAAAACTTCTTTCAATGTGTTTTTCTGTTGGAAGGTATCATCAAAAAGATAATCTTCTTTTGAAAATACCTTTATCTTGACAGCAGTAGTAAAATTCTTAATGACATCAAAAGGGTCAAATTGTCTCCCTGGAAACTTGAACAATCAAAGACATAGCATATTGTCTACTTCTGTGAATGCATGACCTAAATCAAAAAGTGTAAAGGCCCCTCAGGCCACAAGAAATTGCAGAAAAATGGTCTTCTTCTTGTTTTTCAACTCTTTTCTCATTTCTCCCACCCCACAGGTTTGGTAGGTGATTTCTCAAGCCAATAACTTATCAGGAACATATAAGGGCAGCACACGAGGGGAAGCAATGCTTCCAAATACTGTAACATAGGTGAAAAATTCTTCCCCTAACCATCTTTCGACATGGAGAATGTCAACTTCTGCTTGGGGGGGGAATCTTGGGGCATCTCTATTATACAACATTCTATGGAGAGGTAACATAATTCCATGACAAATTCTCTAAAAATAAGGGATCAACTTGGAATCCCACAATTCCTTATTGTAAATGTGAATGGGCAAGGGATTCTGTATAGTCCACTTCCAACTCATTAAAGGAAATTTGGAAACATAACAGATTGCATCCATAACATAAGCAGCTAAAAATAAAGGAGGATAAATCCTCTAAGTGGTAGTTCTTTTGAACCGGTAGTTCCAAATAGCCGAAGCTAAATTATCAGACAATATTTGAGCCCAATCCATAATAGTGGCGTTAGAGGTTGCATCTAATAGGGGTAGCCACTCGGATGGAAATTTGTTGATGTCAGGCCTTCCAAATAGCCTACATAGCATAGCAGCAGCAAAGCAATATGGGGAGGAGAGGGAACCGGTAATTTACATACCATGTTTGTCCTTTTTCAAAGGTTCTTCCCTTGCTGACCAATTCTTGGTGCACTCCACCAAACCTTCATTTTCTTTGGTGAACTTCTCCACGAATTGTTTGTTGTAGCTTGCCTATGGCTTTGGTAGATGATACGTAAGCCTTAAATCTTGTGAAGTGAATGACCCAATGAGGTCTTGGCTTCGAGACATGAATTGTTTATATGTTATATATGCATTATCTAGTACCCATTTGACCATGTCTGTGTATGGAACTATCCTAGGCCTCGCTGCTATTCGGTGCAGGAATGAACATGCAAGTTCAGTAATTGATGCATCAAATGACCCGTGTGAGTCTGTTGTTGCTTTAACTTCCATAATTCTGGGTTTTTCTTCTTCGAGCAGACTATACATGCCTTCCCAAGTGGTTACGTTGGCATCTCTGTTATATGTGTTGTCTGCGAATAAGGGCGTCATCTCTTTGTCTTTAGCAACCAGAGATTTTCCCTTCTTTCCCATCACATTCTGTAAACAACTGTGTATATTACTCTGCTTGCCACTCTTACAAGTTTGCAAGTAAGCAAAGAATAATGGTAAGAGATAAGGCGACGGGAAAGCTCTTAATTCTAAAATCATATCAAATATATCACCCTATGTGAAACAACCTTTCGATTAGATCTAAATCTTATCTCATAAATGACCATCAACTAACCACTAAGTTGACATTATTGCTCATATCTTGATATTGGATTACGAGAAATAGTTTATTGAACCATGATTGCTGCAGATCTGCGATAAGGAGATTTTGTGATTTGCTTCACAATATCGCATATCGGAATATCGTAGATCGCAATATCGCTAATCCTTTTCGTTAGAAATCATTTATCACCTTATGCATCTGCGAGATACGATTTGTGAGATGCATTATTTCATATCACTGGATAAAGATGTTTTATCTTACGTGATACTTGCGGCATATGAAAGTTGTGATGCGTGATGGGTCTTTAAGGCGTGCGATCTCACATCGTATTTTCGCAATTTTGGAAGTTTGCTTATATGATGTCCTCCATTACCTTTTGCAATGTAATGTTTTATTGTTGAGAGAACGATTCTATTTGGAACTTATCATAAAACTTAAGTTTTTTGGGTTTTACGGGTGTTTTCCTATGTTTATGATAGTATGTTTTATTCAAAGGGAAATATAAGTGTTACTTTTTATTTTTTAGAAGGGTCCCCATTTATTTATTATTAGTAATAAAACTAAATAAAAGGGGAGGTTGTTGTTGGCCACAATAGATCCCCATTGCATTGAGTTCCTCCATGAGATGAGGAAACTT
>APFE030634078.1:0-38140 GCA_000404065.3 Pinus taeda | reverse complement strand
TGCCAGAATTGATTTTTTGGTCAAAAAACACTGTTTTGACTATGGTTGATTATTTTTACTTGTAGATGATGGATAAATGTAATATTTTCATGGCACTTTGATAGATTTTACCTCTCTTTACCCTTCTAGAAGCTTCCTTGATGTAAAAAGTGAAAAATTAATGCATGGATTAGTTAGCTAAGTAATAGAGGCAAGTTGTTGAGATGCCTATTATCTAGTGCTTAGTTTGGAATTAGTTCAAACTGCTCCTAGAAGGATGAGCTCGACCCCTAGAGGCAAGGGAAGAGGTTAGCTTGCTTATATTATGTGTTTTCTTAGTCATTTTGAGAGGTTGGAAGGTTGGACTCTTGTGGGAGAAAGTTTCATTGTATATTGTACATCTATCTTTGCAATTTCAAGATGAAGAAGGCCAGGGTTTTGCAGACATCCTTGTGGATTCTTGTGGATTGTAGTGTTGATGGTGTGTTCTCTACATGTTCTTGTAAGTTTGTTTATGTATTCTACATCTCTCTTTCTTTTGCTTCTATTTGGACAGATGAAGTGTTAAAGTTTGAATACATGCTTTGTAATGCTCAGCTTTTTAGTTTGTTCAAAATTTATGTTTTCTGCTATCTAGAGAGGATTCAAATGGTTGTTTGCCCTCTTTAGCTCCTTCTCTATCATCCCTGATCATCCATCTCAGATTAAGGCATCAGCGCTCACTCCTACCTTGCCCCAAAGATCCCCCTGCAAAAACTGGGCTCAATCCCCGCACCCTGAATTGCACTCCCTCCAATTGCCACCAAAAACCCAAAAATCTTTAAATCAACCCCCCTTATCAATTTACTAGCCTAATATCTTTGATCCTAATTGGTCAGCTTATCATATTGAAAGATCTACCGAATCTGAACCGAGAGAGCCTTCTCATACCTCGTAGGGCTAGCTACGAGGTGAAATGGTTTGATGTAGCCTTGAGAGTTTGTCTATCTCAGCCTAGGTGAATTCCAAGCGCTAACAGAAAGAACAAAGCAAAGTGGACAAAATGGTCCATGACAATACAATGCTTCACTTAGGACTCTGGTAGAAGAAGAACAGAAAATTGAAAGGGAAATGTAAGAAACTCAGTAGGGCATTGATCAATTTGAGGTTCAGGTGTTTAGTCAAGAAACCAAGGATAATTTTGGCAACAAGGAGAAAGAGAAGAAGGCTAGATGTTTTGGCAGAAGCATCTGAGCACATGGATTGAAAAACAATGACAAAGTTTTGGTTGCATGAGGACATGCAACACCTTCACAGTGGGGGTATGTTGAGCCTCAAACCTGCACTTCTTTACACATCTTCTCAGCCTCCTTTTCCTATTCATTTCCTTCTTTTGCCACTCATTCCCTCCATTAAATTGCTCAAATCATTGTATTTTAGGACTTTTTACATGGTTTGCTAATTATGCTAATGACTGTGTTGTTGGTTTAGAATTTTGGTTCAAAGTGCTGCATTTCCGCAGCTCACACAGGGTTTCCACAGCTGATCCCGGTTTTCGCAGCCAACCCCGGATTCCGCAGCTGTTTTATTAAACGATATGTTCCAGGTGTCCTCCGGGAAGAAGAGCCACATGGGCCAAGTTCGTGGAACCAAGGACATGGTGTGTGTCCCTCCAGATCACCCAAACCAGTCATCAAAACCCGTGGTCAACGAGGAGGCAACTTCGATCAACAGAGGTCATTGGCGGTGGCACGGCTCTGCGTGTTCTGTTTTAGAGCACGTGAAGAACAGGTGGCATCGTCCTCAGTCGTGAAGATGGTGGGAAACATAAATCCAACAGCAGATTGAATTCCCACAACGGCCGTTGCCTAAATCTGAGGACGCAGCAAGACTACGTGTTTTTACACAGCTGTTTGAATTACTTAGATTTCGTTAAGTTAGTTCGCTTTCCTCAGTTATAAATAAAGCGTCTTTGAACGCTGGATAAGTTAGTTGTTAGCTGATGTTATGTACTTTTGAACTCCCACTGTATTTTCTATTTCATGCATAATATATGAGAAGATTGTTATTCCATTCAAGCGTGTAATTGATCCTTGAATCGGCTAGAGTAGGCAGAGGGCCCCTGTTTACTAAAGGCCTGTACAGTACTTTTAATTTCCTGCATTTCTTTCTTTCGTTTTATGTATATAATGCCTTTGATTGTTGTGTTTTGATAGTTGTATATACATTTCAAATTTTGCTTGTTTACATTTCTGCACTTTTCCATCACTGATCAGTGCGTTATGCAGGTTTCTTAGGCGTGCCCGGGACAGTTTCTTTCTTTTCTTTTGCACAACTAGTGACACTTGTGATCATCTTGTCTATGTTGCTGACCTTTCTTGTTTTCCAGCCTTTATTTCCTTACTATCATTTAGTTAATTTGCATAGTTGCTTTTTGCTTTTAGACATCAAGTTGTTTATGTATTGATGGTTCCTTCTTTATAATTGAATATCTTCATTAAGGACCAAAATATCACTTAGCACAGCTTGGTTTAGTTTTTCAAGAACTCACAATTGCTTGACTTGTTTTTAATTGTTTATCACATGATATATTCAGTTAAAAGGCAAGAGGTTAAGAAGAAGTTAAAGTATTTGTGACTAAGTCTTTCTTTTAGGTAGATTTACTTTAGTTTCACATTGCTTAGTTGTTTGATATAGATTTCATTTTCATTTCCTTGCAGCAGCAGAGACACTGGGCCAATGTCATTAGTCTTTTATTTGATGCCTTTATTTTCCTTTAAAAGTTGATTTCATTTCAGTTGTTGTTCAAACTTTCCTTCAAGTTATAAAAAGCTCATCACAATCTCACACACTTAACTCGCTTTATTTCATTTCCATCACATCACATTAGGAGAGATAAACTTGAAAACAAACTTAAAAAGTTAAAAACGACAAAAGCTTAAGAAATAGTTGCCTAAGTACATACAGTACACCTCACTTCATCAGCTTACGAGCCCCGGGTTGACATTTAAAAGTTGCAATTTAGACATCACTAAATTGACCAAACAATAGTCTTAGTAGAATCTTGGCTGACCAAAAGCCCTTACAATGAGTTATGAGGGACTATTTATAGCAAAGGGTGAGGTGACCCTTGACATTCTGCTTTGTGACATTTCAACTACCCTCATGACTCTTCACCTACTCTATGACTATTACGTCCAACTATGGACACTTGACTTACACTTGACATGAATCAACATTACAATGCACATGTACTCATGTGAGACAACATGGCTTGCGAAAGCCAAGCAAGAAATTAGTGACACTCAGTCCGTTGTGGTGAGACCAACTCTATGAAATGCTTGTGATGGTGAAGGTGGTGAGTTGATGCCAAGCTTGCTCGTCCGTGATGGTGTGCATGCACCTCATGGTGACATCTTGCTGAAGTGAACTCTTGCCTCCATTGAAACCGTGCATTGGTTTGGCCCCTTCATCCAACTCGTTTGCTAACATGTGCATGGTCTTCTTGGGTATGATTGAATTGGAAACACACTGATTCATGGTGTCCATGTTGATCTTCAAGTGTGTGTTGGTGGTCATGTGCATCAACTTTCCGAACTACATGTTCAACCCCGTTGGACTTGCTTCTTGTCTTTCCCTTGGTGAGTGTGTTAAATGGGTTGGATTGCATGAGATCAACAACACTACTCACCACGTCTGATTTGTGTGAGCTGCGGGGATGGATCCTTAACTCGTACTGGCGCAATTTCATTCGTGACTGCATGTTGTGCCCACTGTTGTTCTGGTTCCTGCTGCAACTCATTAGATTGTCTGTGTAGCTTCATGTTCTTCCCGAGTTGCTGCTTCAGCACATGAAACTCCTTCATTGTTCCATCTTGTACCTTCGCACAATCTTCATGTAGCATCGTCACTTCATATCCTGAGTCTCCAAAGTTTCTTTCATTATCAGTGGATTTGCTTGATCTTGCGACTTTTCTCCGCCTCTATGTTGTCAAAAACCTTCCTCTTGTATTCACTACATTCGCTACATTCGGTATGCTACCTTCAGCTACTGTTCATGATGTTGCTCGCTGTGATGTTGCTGCTTGATGTCCTTGTCCACAAAAAACTTGATGTCTTCGTGAGTAGGTAAGCCCATGGACACTTGGTTGACTGCATCCACAAGCGTGCTCCGAACGGTGTCTTCATCTCTACTCTCTTAGAAACCATTGTACCTGTATTTTTGGGAGGAAAATGAACACCTGTGATACTTGGAGACATGGAAACACTCATAGCAAGCAATTTTTTAGTCGAAAACCAAAATGAACATGAGAACTGACTTGAAACATACCTGGGTGAATGATCATGAAGGTTGCGCAATTTCGGCCGAGAGGTTGGGAGACCGACTGTCAAGACTGCACAAGGCACAATCTAGCTATTGAGAGACCGACTGATTGTTGGACCTACGCAATGCACAGTCCATTCTAGCTGTTGACTACTGGGATTTCGCATTGAGCAATTCCAACTGGGAAGGATTGTTCCCTTAGGGACAGATTTGCTCAATTTCTTGGGCCAAGCAGCCACTGTCTTATAGAAATTCGCAAGTCAATCCTGGAAGCTAGTGTTGGGCAGGAATGTGAAAATTTGGAGAGGAAGGTGAGCCTTCCTTTCCCAGATTACCCAATGCAGCCTTGGTGAAGGCAAAGCCCAGGCCAAGGTTGGCCCGACTCACCGACGGGAAATTGAAAGAAAGTAATTCAATGAATCTATGGTGACATGAAGTGATAGCAGAAGTGATTAAAATTGCATGCAAAACATGAATGAAATATTCAGCGAGAAGATCAACATGCATGTGGGTGAGGCAGTTCATTGGTTGGGCGAACATCCGTGCAAAACAGTTTCAATGCATGCGACAACAATGAGATAGCAATGAAAACTGAAACAGAACTAGGACAAGCTAGTATACATGTAAAAAACAGTAAGCGCTTAAAGAAATCAAGCAAATAGTACTCATACGAGCGAAAACAAAAAAAGCGATAGAAATGCAGCACAAGGCATGGAAAGCGGGCTTACCCCAAGATAGTTGAGATGAATGTGCTGACTACTCCTAGATGTGATGTGGGATGTCAAAGTTGTAAGGTTGATGTGAGGAATGACCTTTGCAGCGTTCGGTTGATGAGTTTCGATAACATCGAGGTTGTGATGCACATGCCACAAATCTAGGGGAAGCGACACTTGATGGGAGGTTTCTAAATTGCTCCTTGCATGTAACCTCCAACTGCTAAACATAGATCCCTGAGACAAGGGATGAATTTGCATGTTACCTTGGGAGAAGCATCCTATGCATGCAAGTCTATTTTTCTCGGTCGCGGATGGAACCGGTTAACTCATCTACACATGTAAGAGACTGCTCTACTGATGGAGAAAAATGTGCATTTCTGGCTGGGAGTTGCGCTGGCTGCACAGGGGGTTTGCACAATTTCTGGGATGAGCACCTGACTGCTACCCAGATTTGCCAAATATTGGGCTAAACAGCCTGTTGATGGGAAAAATTGTGCAAATCTTGCTAGGAAGGTTGGCTGGCAGGATTGTGCAATCCTAAAGCCCAACAGGATGTCAAAGGGAATTGTGCAATTCCTAGAGGAAAGGCTAGTTGCTCTCCAGAAATGCACAATTCCTGGAGGGAAGGTTGGTTGCCCTCCAGACTTGCGCAAATTTCACTGGGAAGCTTCTCAGCCTATAGCTGGACCAAGTCTAGGTAAGCATCTTGTGAGAGGAATGGATCGACGGGCTGCCTTTGTGCGAGGAAAACACTGAAGCTTGAGTACTTGACGAAGCAAGAAAAAGTGCTATGTAAGGTTGGTAGGGGAGGCTCTGAAACAGGCTAAGGAAAAAATTTGGAGGGTGGTTGTAGTTGCTACATTACTTGGTGACACACTGATAGAAATCCATCTCTTTGAATGGACCTTATTCGTGAAAATGAGTCTAACACCTCTGGAAGTATTGTTCAGTTCTTAGCTCATCTTGGCTTCACACTAGCTTGATGTAAGATGTAGCATATACCATAATCTTGGTCGATTGACACACATTCCAAGCCAAGGCAACACAATTATTTCGATTGGGGTTGAGGGGTATATAGATGCACAAGCAGTAAAGTCGTCAGAGTCTTAGTTTCATCTTTGGTGTTGCTCCACTGCCACCAGGCCTGGACAATACCTCGATGGAGTCACATAGGAACACAAGCATGGCTCCGCTACCAGCAAGCCTGGTCAGTACCCTAGTGGAGTTACTTTCATCACCTCCCTACACAAGAAGGATTTATCTTCTTTCGCCTTATTCATTTTTCACTTTGAATTTTTTTGACTTTTCATTTTTTTCACTTTTCATTTTCACTTTGCATAACACTTATTCATTTCAGAGGCGGAAGAGGGATCTCGACTTATAGAGAGAAGAGGAGGTTTTTCTAGCAGATAAGTAGTTTATTATATCTCTAACATGCTTGTTAAGGTTTTCCCCCTCACCTTACTCTACTTGGCTGAGCTGACGAGGGTTAACCCAAAAAACAATCGACTAGAGAAGGTGACACTAGTTAGCGCGCAAGAGTTGTGCTTACACCAGGGTTCACTTCGAAGCGTACTTATTTTCATTTGATGTATCATGGACTAAGAGTAACAAGTTCATCATGCAAATGCAAGATGACAGATAACCAAGTAGCGATAGTTGTACAAACCCTCTTGTACTTTATCCAGATCGTTTCATGAGTCACACATGGTTTCATGCAAAACTAACCTATGAACGAAACAAGCGAATGAACTAACAATCAACAAAGAAAAGAAAGAGCAGAAGAAAAAATGAAAGCGAAGCAAGTAAACAAACAAGCAAGCAGATAAACAAGAAATCAAAACATGAAAGCAAACAAGCACGCAATAAAACAACTGAAATCAAACACTACTCCTACTCCTACACTAACGGTGCATGGGCCTGATCACATGAAGTGATACTTCCAATGCAACCATCGGTGCATTGGTAGACCCATGCAAGTAAAGGTTTGGTCTGCGAGTAACCCAGTTGTGCGGACCAGCATACAAGAAAGATATAATAATAAAGATAGCCACACTTCATGTTTCAAGTTCTCGCGAGACATAAGTGAGTGCATGCGCATGACGAACAGTCTGTGGACTTATCATGGTGTTGTGTGACACTACATGCAACTTTGAAGCAAAAGCACACTCTTCACTAAGACATGCAAGCAAATGAAAAAAACAAAGATAACTTGTGTCACAAACGAGTGCTTGCAATGTAAGACTCCTCCAATGCATGAGTAATGGGATCGTGCAGTTTGAGTGGAGGAAGTGTGATCTGTGTGTGAGGTGGTTCTTCAATGCATACAGACGAGTGATGAGGAGCCTTGGGTGATTGAACAGTTTCATGATCAGAAGTGAGACTAACCCCAAGAGAGCAAGGACCTGACATAACCATCAGCTCGGGCTAAAGTGCCTTGACAATCTTGGGTGTCTCAAATTCATCACCAGGTAGATCATCATAAACCGATGGCTTCGAAAGATCAACTACGATAATTCATGATCATGATAAAAAATGGAAGCAAATGAATCACGACTACCACGATCAGAAAAATCAATGAATTCTTCAACATCCTCATGATTAGATGAATCAAAAAGATGGGTAGATGAAAAGCGAACGAACTCATCCTCTGTATCTCCGGAAAAGATAGTTGAAGAATCAAGTGGATCTTCAATGAATACCTTATCCTCTCTGTTGTCGAATGATGGACTAGCATCTGGTGAGTCCTGTGGGTGATCAATAATGGGTGCATCCATGGATGAAGACACACATGCAAAATCATGGGTGGTAGGTTCACCAAAGAAGCTAGGAAAGAACGGAGGGGGCTCAAACATAAGGGAGTCGTCCTTCACTAAGTGTTGATGTTCAAGCTCCCACTCATACTTTTCATGAATGACAACGCATGTTGGTTGTGTAACACCAACTCCATCAATGGGTTGTTCCTCGTTCATAACAAGTGAAGAGTCCAGAATGGACGAACACAAGACAGCATCATCCGGAGGAACACATGAGTGTGAAGACGAAGGTCGAAGAAAAGAATGCATAGGGAACTCGAAGGACTTGCAACCAGCTCTACACAAAAATTGAGTGGAGCGATGTTGGGAGGGTGTGAAGGATGAAAAAATGTGTGAACATGATCCTCAGCATCACTGGGCGATGGTAGAATTGTTAAATTAGAGGGAGGTGGACAGTCCGTTGAGACAATGCCTGCTCCCACATGGGATTGCATAGTTCCATCAACAAAGAAGGTTGAGCGAGGCTTGACATCAAGCTTCCTCTTGGGACAAGAAGATTTATTAAGGCAGTACTCAAACCAGTCCTAAAGATAAGTGAACTTCATCTAGCTCCTCAGAGCTTCAAACTCTAAGTCATGGAAGTGCCGCCAAAAATCAATAACAGATTCATGCGGAGCCCTCCGTTGTTGTAACAGTTTTCAGTCAAGATGATTTGGATCAAAATGATAGAACGTGTCTTCAATAAGATCATAGAAGTGCTCAAATGAGTGCACGGTGTTAGCCGGTAAGCTTAGCACCCAACGAAATGGAGATTCGTGAAGTGTGAATGCAAGCAGAAAACCGGCCTGTTCGTCAGTAAACTCATATTCCTCATAAATCATGGAAAGAAAGTTATGTAAGTGCTCAGGCCAGGCCACTTCACCTTCACCATCATACGTGTGAGTGGACAAGAGATTAAAAGCTTCCCCGAGATGGAGACATCTTCACAATTCAAAAAACACCTCAGGGGAAGAAGAATGCAAGATTCCATGAAAGTTATGCAAAGGTTCAAAATTGGATGAGAGGACACTACTTGTCATCAGGTCCTCCTTCTAGTGCCAGAAATGTTGACAGTGTTGGACCCACCAACATGTCAAGGGGATATCCCCGGTAAGAAGTTCCAATTAGACCTCAAACCATTTGGTGTAGGATTCCCAGCAGTGGGTGTAAGGTAATGCCTTGACCGCAATGTCGCACAGAGGCAAGTAAGATAACTCTGTTAGTAGCAAGGGTGTGACTGATGCAGTGAGTCAAGGAATGAGTATGAGAGGTTCCAACACTTCAAAGGGAGAGGAAGGTGAAGGTGAGTTCCAAGTTGAAAGGGATTAGTCCCAACTCGGCTAGGAACACACAACACAAAGGACATCCACAGCTTCCAGCAGAGCAGTCAACTCGAATGCGGCAGTCATAACATACAAGGTAAGATAACATGAAAAACACTCACGGATCACTCCGAGATGCATGTGACGATTGATATAACAAGGTTCAGAGAAAGGTATGTTTGATGTCCGGTAGAACAGTCGACATGGACGGTGACAACATTAACAACATATGCAACACATTAACAACAAGATTCACATAATTGCATAAAAATCAGTTCATATAAAAGTATGTAAGTTAAACAACATATATCATTAAGGCAACCGGAGCATTCCAACTACAATAACAACATATGCATGAAAATGTGTTGGCTTTTATTATATAAAGAAGTGTAAGTCGCAATCATACAATACACCATGTAAACTTGCTAGCCCCATTAGTGGAATGTTATAGCCACATCCGCCTACTCCTCCAAAGAGATGTACTAGCTCCGTGCAGTGGAGAAGCCAAGGCGTGTTACAATACTATCCAAGTATTCTTATAGATAGCCTTAGTAGAAGTTTGGATAACCAAAATCCCTTATAATGGGTTATGAGGGACTATTTATAGTAAAGGGTGGGGTGACCCTTGACATTCCCCTTTGTGACAGTTCAACTACCCTCATAACTATTCACCTACTCTATGATTGCTAAGTCCAACTATGGACACTTGACTTACACTTGACATGAATCAACATTATAATGCACATGTACTCATGTGAGACAACATGACTTGAGAAAGCCAAGCAAGACATCACTGACACTCGGTCCGCTGTGGTGAGATCAACTCTATGAAATGCTTGTGATGGTGAAGGTGGTGAGTTGATGCCAAGCTTGGTCCTTCATGATGGTGTGCATGCACCTCATGGTGACATCTTTTTGAAGTGAACTCTTGCCTCCATTGCAACCGGTGCATTGGTTCAACCCCTTCATCCAACTCATCTGCTAACATGCACATGCTATTCTTGGGTATGGTTGAACCAGCAACACACTAATGCATAGTGTCCGTGTTGATCTTCAAGTGTGTGCTGATGGTCATGTGCATCAACTTGCCGAAGTACATGTTTAGCCCCAGTTCGACTTCCTTCTTGTCTTCGCCTTGGTGAGTATGTTGAATGGGTTGGATTGCATGTGTGTGCTCAATGACATGCATGTTGTTCAATCCCTTGAATGTGATCAAAAACACTGCTCACCGTGTCTGATCTGTGTCAGCTGTTGGGATGGATCCTTAACTCGTACTGGTACAGTTTCATCCGTGATGCATGTTGCACCCATTGTTGTTCTAGTTCCTACTACAACTGTCTGTGTAGCTTCATGTTCTTCCTGAGTTGCTGCTTCAGCACATACAACTCCTTCTTTGTTCCATCTTCTGCCTTCGTGCGATCTTCATGTCGCGCCGTCACTTCATAGCCTGAGTCTCCAAAGATTCTTTCATTATCAGTGGATCTGCTTGATCTTGCAACTTTGCTTTGCCTCTATGTTGGCAACACCCTTCCTCTTGCATTCGTTGAGTTCACTGTGTTCATTGCATTCACTGCATTCACTGCATTTGGTATGTTTCGTTCAGCTATTGTTCATGATGTTGATCATTGTGTTGTTGCTGCTTGATGTCCTTGTCCATGAACAACTTGATGTCTTCGTGAGTAGGTAAGCCCATGGACACTTGGTCGACTGCATCCCTAAGTGTGCTTTGAATGGTGTCTTCATCTTTGCTCTCTTGGAAACTATTGTACTTGTATTGCTGGGAGGCAGATAAACACTTGTGATACCTAGAGATATGGAAACACTCATAACAAGCAATTTGTAAGGCGAAAACCAAAATGAACATGAGAACTGACTTGCAACATACCTGGGTGAACGATCATGAAGGTTACACAATTTCAGCTGGAAGGTCAAGAGATTGACTGCCAAGACTGCACAAGGCATAGTCTGGGCTGCTGAGAGACTGACTGACTACTATAACTGCACAATGCACAGTCCATTATGGTTGTTGACTGCTGAGATTGCGCAATTCCAACTAGGAAGGACTGCTGGCCCAAGGACAGATTTAAGCAATTTTTTGGGCCAAGCAGCCACTATCCTCCATAAATGTGCAAAATAGTCCTGGAGGCCAATGTTGGGTAGGAATGCACAAATATATAAAGGAAGGTGATCCTTCCTTTCCCAAATTGTGAAATGCAGCCTTGGTGAAGGTAGAGTCCGAGCCAAGGTTGGTCTGACTCGCCAACGAGCAATTGAAAGCAAGTAAGTCAATGAATGTATGGAGACACAAAGTGATAGTAGAAGCGATTAATAGTGCATGCAAAACATGAATGAAATATTCAGCGAGAAGATTAAGATGCATGTAGGTGAGGCAGTTCGCCGATTGGGCGAACGTCTGTGTAAAACAGTTTCATGCATGCGACAACAATGAGATAGCAACGAAAAGTGAAATAGAGCTAGGACAAGATAGTATACATGTAAATGACAGCAAGCACTCAAAAAAATCAAGCAAATAGTACTCATACAAGCGAAAACACAAAGAGCAACAGAAATGAAGCACATGGCATGGGAAGCGGGTTTACCCCATGATATTTGAGCTTAATGTTTCGACTGCTCCTAGATGTGATGTGGGATGTCAGAGCTACAAATTTGATGTGAGGAATGAGCTCTATAGTGTCTGGTTGATGAGTTTCGATAACATTGAGGTTGTGATGCACATGCCACAAATCTAGGGGAAGTGACACTTGGTGGGAGGTTTTTGAATTGCTCCTTGCATGTAACCTCCAACTGCTAAACATAGATCCCTAAGACAAGGGATGCCTTTGCATGTTGCCTTGGGAGAAGTAGCCTATTCATGCAATTCTATTTTTCTCAGCCATGTAGGGAACCGTTCAACTCAGCTGCACATGCAAGAGATTTCTCGACTGTTAGAGAAAATGTGCATTTCTGGCTGGGAGCTAGGCTGGTTGCCCAAGGGGTTTGCACAATTTTTAGGCTGAGTAGCTGACTGCTACCTAGATTTACACAAATCTTGGGCTAAATAGCCTGTTGATGGGAAAATTTGTGCAAATCTTGTTGGGAGGGTTGGCTGGCAGGATTGCACAATCCTAGAGCCCAACAGGTTGTAAGAGGGAATTGCGCAATTCCTGGAGGGAAGGATGGTTTCCCTCTAGAAATGTGCAAATTTCACTGGGAATCTACTCAGCCTGTAGCTGGACCAAGTCTGGGTAAGAATCCTATGAGGGGAATGGATCGATTGTGATCAACCGGCTGCCTTTGTGCGAGGAAAACACTGAAGCTTGAGTACTTGATGAAGCAAGACAAAGTGTTGTGTAAGGTTGGTAGGGGAGGCTCCAAAACAAACTAAGGCAAAATTTTGGAGGGTGGTAGTACCCGCTACAACAGGATCCAAAACATGATCATGGGATAGAATCCAAGTCCTACAATATTTGCGTGGAACTATACATCGCTACCTCTAGTATACAGGGAATGAAATCTAACGTGTGGGACATACATATTTGGTTTAGGGTGGCAATGAGATAGATGGAAGAAGCACAATAGGTGGATGCTTCAGCCTTGGATCCTCCATGGTCTCGTAGATGAGTAGAAATTAGGACATAGTTGCTTTAAGTAGTGTTGAAGTCAAGTATGTTGCTGCAAGTGAAGTTTTTCAGGAAGTTGTTTGGCTCAGGAAGTTATTATCATATTTGTTTGAAGGACCAGTAACCCCTACATATATACACCATGATAATGAAATTTGTATCAGATTGACAAAAGAATCAGTGTTTCATTTTAGGATGAATCATATAAACAACAAGTACCACTACATCAAAAGCCTAGTACGAGTTAGGTTCATGAAGCTGCATTATATACCTACTAATGAATACGTAGTTTATATACTGACTAAATCATTACCAAACAAGAAGCTGGAGTATCTGAGAAACAATCTTGGTTTGGTAGACATCTCTTCCCCAATTGAAAGGGAGTGATGTTGGATAGTTCTTGTCTTTATGGGTCAGGCACTAGAAAAGGACTAATTGTCATAAGTCTTAGTGAAGGCCATAAAGAAAGAATGGAGTCTGGAGGATTGGATAAACATCTTAGATTGGAGCTTATTATGGATTGTAGAATCTAGGAAAATAATTTGTTGACTAATACTCTTTGAGGATGAGGTAGGGAATCCAAGATAAGATTAATTGAAGAGGACCGATATTCTTTGAGGATCCGGGATTGGGAATCCGAGAGAAGAATATTATTAAAAGGGACATACCTTGTGGACATCTGGATGGGATATGTACCTTAGAGGTAGTGTGGCATCTCACGTAAATCCTCCCAACATAATACTCTCGAATAAGGATGAGCTTGTCTAGTTAAGGCCTTCAAGGACAATGTTGGTTATGATATATATGCTTGACAAATATGGCTTATCAATATTACTCTTATTATGAGAATGCTTCAAGATTTAGATTCCTTTTACCATGTAATAGATTATGAATACCTCCCTAGTTAAGAGGGAGTGTTGAAAATTGTAACTTCGATCTTTATAATGACCTAATTGTAATCAGGGCATTGTATATTATTTATAAAGAAAGAAAAAGAAATTATATTTTATTATTGGAGTATGGATTTCATACTCAAGTTTGAGTGAATAGCATGTTCTTCATGATTTTAGGTTTTCTAGGTATTTCTATGATAAATAATAATTTTTTTCATGTGTCATAGTCCCATTTGGATTCATTGTAATAAAGGAAAATATTTATTCTATCAAGAAAAATCCATTTATAATCCAAATGCCAAGTCAACCCAAGGAGAATATCAAGTCAACTTAAAGGAGGGGAATTTGACCCTCAAGAAAGGTTATATAAAGAAGAGAAGCTCGACCCATTTGGACACTCATCATGCACAAGTTCGATCTATGATAGAGAAGGTGAAGAGAGTAGCTGGGAGGACGAAGAAGAGGAGAAAAAGTCAAATTTTGAAGATACTATTTCTTTGTCTTGCTTCTAGGGTTTGTGAAGTTTTCAAGTGAATTTTCCAGTTTTAGGGCCAAATTTCTGTGAAGTAGTTGCAGGGGTCGAAGTTGCAGTAGCAAAGTTGTAGTCTTGAAGTTCTGGAAGCTGCCTTAAAGGGGATCTTGTTGGGGGGTGACTTGGGGCTTGGAGGGTTTGTTGGATTTGGTCTTTGGGCCTTGGAATTCTCTTTGTAAGCATATTCAATAGAAGAAGATAAGCATTTTTATGGGTTTTCCCCTTAGAGGTGCTTTTCCATAGCTTGGAGCCTATATCCCATGTACTTTGTCTCTTTGTGATGTTAATTGTTTTTGGTAATTACTTGATGAACATAACTAAAGAATTAATTAAAGACCAAATAACATCTCAATTAATTATCATGATAAGGAAAATAATTTATAATCTACAACTCTCTATGTTTTCCAACATAGGCTCATAGCTAAGGTTCAAGAAGGAGACTTAAGATAATAATATAGTTGGCACTATGAAGAGGGTCTTGAAGAAGGATTTCAAGTTTCTTAGAAATCTCACTATGTCTATCAAGGATTATACGTTGAAGATCATCTCCAAGATTGTGAAGGAAGTAATGGATGGAAGTTTGTTCTTTGCTTTATTCAAAGACAAGAATGTATGGGTTATTGATATCAATGCCTTTAGACACATGATATGAGAATGCAGTCAACTCCAAACCCTATCTAAGGGAAACTCCACTCACTCAATCGAAATTGGAGACAACAAAATCTATCCAGTGAAAGGCATTGGATCTACTTCGTTGGAGCTCGAGTCTAGTGGATGCATTCACCTCAACAATATTCTATACATTCCAGGTTTGAAGAAAAACTTACTTTCTATTTCTTGTCTAGAGGATAAGGGTGAAATAATTGCTTTTGTTGATGGCTAGGTTTTGGTTTGGGGTAAGGTCTCTAGTATTAATGAATCTACAATGATTGGGATCCATGAGGGTGTTATTTTTTCTAACATCTGATGGTGTTTTAGTATCCAACCTTGTGGAGAGGCTAAAACACATGAGATCTCCAAAACCCAGAAATTATTTCTGGAAATCCCACCTACATATAGCTCTAACAAATTCAAGCCCTAACTCCTTATACCCTGACCTCATTGGGGACATGCACAGAAAAATAGAGAAATATTAGATTTCTCTGATACCAATGATCCATATTTATGAAGGAACAAAACAAAATACAGATATAAACTGAGACACGGAGATACAACGAAAACAGAACTTCAATTAATTAATAACAAAGTACTAAAAAAAATTTACGTGCAGAATGGAAATAAACTAGCTCAGGAGATGGTGACTTATCTCTGAGAAGAGATGTGGTGGCGACATGCCTTTTTAACTGTGTTACAATGAGGATCAAATGCCTACTTATTATTGAGAAACATTGGAAAACCATAAACATCCAAAAAACTAACCCTAGAAGATGAAGAGCCAAACATTTGTGGACCCCGTTGGGGTAAATCGGTACATCAACTTCCCGGGGTCGTAACTTTGGCATACAATCTATGTTTGATGCATACGATACCTTGTTAGAAATATATATCTGAGGACTACGACTTTCTACTACAAACCTTTGGCATTTGTTATGTATTTTCCTATTTTCCAAACAAAAATAACGTTGTTTAGGGCCTAAAAATCGCTTCAGACATTCATGACCTGAAAAACTACCAAAAGTAGTAAATTGTGCTACAATTAAGGAAACTAAAATAAATAATGGTGGGTTTCCAAGTGGAATAGATGGGTGTCCACCAATATCCACCTAGATCGCATTGGGTTTTTTCGGGGACATTTGTCTAGCAATAATTGTGCTATATTTTTTTGTGTGTGCTCTATATTTCTCGATTTCCATCATTTTATTTTTCGCAACATTTTTATGCTGAAAATTACAATTGTGATTTTATTCGTTGTTTGTTGTAGCAAATAAACTACTTAATAAAGTAATCAGTTAGAAGAATAATTTACAGTTGCTGCAATAGACTTGAAAATTTCAAAGGGGGCACATTATATAGACTCTTTACACCTCTATCTCCCCCAGTCCACTTGGATGTGAGGCATTATGAACTACGACATAAAAGCTATGGACACCTTCATTATAATATTTTCCATCTCTATGTCAAATGGTTAATTGCATCACCGAATTGAAGGAATCACTTGAAGGAACCTGTAAGGGATGTGCTCTAAGCAAGAATGCAAAGAATCCATTTGCAAGAAGTGATACCAGATCTAAGAAAGTTTTGTATCTCATACATTTAGATGTATTTGGACCTATGGCAGTTAAGTATCTTGGTGGGAATCAATATTATGTAATCTTCATTGATAACTTCTCAAAGAAAACTTTGTTATAACTCCTCAATAATAAGGATGAGGTATTCGAAAAGTTTCAGGAGTTCAAGAATGAAGTGGAGAATATAACCAAGAGAAAGATAAAAACTATGAGATCAGATAATAGTGGAGAATACACCTCCAAAGAACTAATAGCTTTCTAAAATGAACAAGGGATTAAGAGGGAGATTATTGTTCCTTATAAGCCTGAAAAGAATGGTTTTGTTGAAAGGAAGAATAGAACAATTGAAGAATGTGTGAGGGACATGTTGCATGATCAACATCTCCCTCAATTTCTCTAGGGGATAGGCATGTATGTGATCTGAAAATCACTTATGTATGATCTTAGTTAATTAATGTAGGTATTACAGACTCATGCGCTGGGATATGCCTATGTTATTTTAAGCAACAGATCGATAACATTGCGAAATACACAGGCATTGGAAAACAGTAAGAGAAACACAGCAAGTAAATTCAACAAAAAAGCACAACAATTTAATAAGTAGTTCACCCAATCTTCCTGGGCTACGTCTCCGGTCCAGCTTTCAGTGGTGGCATTTTTTTTATTGTGTCTTTAAGAAGAGTTTTTACAATGAGGAGCTCAATTTGAGTCTCCTGTAATAGATGATTCTTAGTAGGGTGGTACTTGGATTCCCCAAGCCACTAGAGTACACAGCCTCCCCCTTACCAAGTCTCGACCTCAACTGGTCGTAATGGGATGAGTCCAATTTGGTACTCAATTCCCGATAGATATCCTCACAGGGATTGCTTGAACCTCTCAAGCCTTCTTGGTTCTGTCTACTTGATGTTGCCTTAGCTCTGCAGGTCAGCTCAACTTCTCTATTCTCTGCTCCTTGCTTCACTCTCTCTTCTATCTCCTTTCTGTTCTTTGTATGTCTGTGGCTTAAAGCCAATCTGCCCCTTGATTGTTCGCTTCCTCTTCCGGCTCTTCGGATCACCTGCCTTTGTCCACTGGAATTCCCTGCTTTTGCGTCATCGCCACTGTGTAATGTTTCACAGAGAAGTGGCCACTTGTCTCCTTACGAATTGGGCACCAGCTTTTCCTCGAACGGTCATTATTTCAGTTATTCCGCAAAATGATTCATTCGCCAACTCAATGGTCATGTCAGACCCAAAACGCCATATGCTTTAGCCTATTCTTCCGTCAAATCTGGTCTCCCATCGGGTGTAATCTCCATCGTTGATCTAGGGCCTCCAGATCCTACGGTCATCGTTGTTATCGCACGAGTGAGTTTCTTGACCGTTACCCTACAATGAGAGCGGTTTTTTCTCTCATCCGCTGGACACACGTCATTCAGTGTATGGCATCGCTTGGTCCTCTGCCAAACCCACTTACCACCCGAAATGCCTCCGATATTCCGCTGGTTTTGAGCGTGAGACCCGCCTTCTAACATATCAGGTATGTCTTTAGGGTTTTACCTATTTTCACATGACCAGGTGCCGAGGCTTTTCCTTCTATGAGGTTTTTATCTTGCGATACCGCTAATCGCGTATCAGAAACGGCCTCTGTTTTATGATCTGGACTCCTTATTTGCTAGCTTGCGCCATTGCGCAGTCTCCATGGGCTAATGGTTAGCATGCTTTGACCGAGGGTCCTCATTTTTCTGTGCTGGCTACAAACTACCACTGTCCAGATGTCTTTCCTAATAGCTCATTGTTCACAATATTTCGGAGTCTGACATAATTTGAAACAGTCATAGAAACTCTGATAATTTTCAAGGATCCAATTCAGATTAGTATGGCAATTGTTTACTTGAAGAACTGAATTCCTCAAGGATTCTCAACAACATGACTCCAAAAGAAGCATTTACAGGAAAGAATCCAAGTGTGGATCATCTTCGAATATTTTGGTGTCCTATGTATATTCATATACCCAATGAAAAGAGAAAGAAGGTGGATCCTACCAATCTAAATGGCATTTTTTTTGGGTTTCATCAAAGTTGTATAGAATCTATATTACGAATATTTTTGAATTGAAGTAAGTAGGGATGTCATCTTTGATCAGAGTATAGCTTACAAGAAATCAAATTATGTTTCGGTTGACTCTGATGAAGAAGATTTGAGGATATCTCAAGGGAAAATTATGGTCAAGATAAGACATCTACTCAAGAAAATGTTGATGGTCCTTGTGAGCCTATACGACAAGTAGTGATTCCAAAAAATTGGAAGAGGCCTACTTGGCTGAAGATTGTTCTTCAAGAAGCATAAGGACATGTAATATCAGGGACCTTCAGAGAAAGTAAAAGTCTAAAAAGGTATTCAGAGTATGATGCATACATGACAAATCTTATTGAAGTGGAACCTTCCTCCTATAAAGATGTTGTTAGACATAAAGAGTGTAGGAATGCAATGTGGGATGAATACCAGTCAATCATGAAGAACGATATTTGGTAAATTGTCCCAAGGATAAGTGACAAATTTATAGTCACTTCAAAATCGATTTATAAGATAAAGCACGTTACATATGGGAGCATTGATAAATACAAAGCAAGGTTTGTAGCAAGAGGTTTCTCACTGAAAGAAGGGATTGATTACAAAGAAATATTTTCTCCTACAACTAGATATAGAACAATAATATCACTTATTTCATTGGTTGTTTCTATGGGATGGAACATTTGTCAAATCGAAGTTAAGACAACATTTCTGAATGGGACTATTGATGAGGAGGTTTACATAGAGAAACCTTAAGGATTTGAAATAAATCAGAGGTAGACTCATGTTTACAGGTTGAAGAAAGATCTATAAGGCTTAAAGCAAGCACTTATATCTTGGTATGCAAGAATGGATGCATACCTATTGAGAGTTGGTTTTACCAAGAGTTTTTTAGATCCTAACCTATACATTAGGGTGGTCTAAGGTGAACTAGTTATCATACTCTTATATGTGAATGATCTACTAGTTACATGAGTAGAGCATCAAATTCAAGAATACAAGAAACAATTAGCATCCAAGTTTGATATGAAGGATCTTGCGATTATGCATTATTACTTGGGATTAGAAGTTTTGTAGAAGCCAGATTAGAAATATGTTGGTCAAGGCAAATATGTTATCAATATTCTTCAGAAGTTTGGCATGATGGACATCAAGCCTGTGATGACTCCTATGATTACAAACTTAAAGAAGTTGAACTGTTTAGAATCTAGTTCGGTGAATCCTACTTGCTACATACAATTGACTGAGTCCTTGATGTATCCAGTGAATACAAGACCAGACATTTTGAATAAACTTGTTTGTTATACTTGGCCTAAATATTTCTAATCTTTTTTGTATCTTTGATTCAATACATTTAAGCTTTAACGTTGCACTTGTAGTTGGATTTGAGGCCCCTCTGCATAATGGTCTGATATGGACGTCAATTTTTCCCAAATTTTGTCTCAACTTGGCTACTCACATATAAAATCTTACATACAAAACTATATCTAGTTAAATGGTTTCAACATGGCTAATTAGTCCCATGTCTCCCAACTCTAGACATTTGTCTACCTCAGTTTTGTCACCACAACAATGTCCCCTTTGATTAGATTTATTTTGCAACGCATAGATGAAACTATGGTGGCATGAAAAGAGAATGTGCATCCCATAATCTCTACATTTACACCGATATCACTACCAACCAAATGGAATAAGGAGTATAGAAGCCCAACAATTAGTAACATTCTTGGAAAATCCAAGAGAATAAATATTGGAACATCTATCTCTAGGAAAGAAGTGATAGGATTATCAAGATCCCTCTCTACACCTAATCTTTCCTCCATACCAATAAACATGTTTGGTGTAGAAAGGGTGTAATCATCAAGGAAGTGTAATAAAGTGCAAAAAATGTAGACATCATATCCTTGATGTAATATCAACAAAGACACCACCAAGGTTATTTCACAAATAAGAAAAGGGAAATTGCTAGTTTTGAATCAACTAGCAAATCCCTTTCTATCTATAAATATTATATATAATCTTATGATACAATAATCAAACTTATTTTGCCATGAATCTCAAGGGAAAAGAATCCAATATTAGTCCTAAGAAGCTTTTAGAAAGGGGGATACCTCTTAATAATTCTCAACTCGCTATGTTTGACCAGAACATGATAGCTAAAATGAAATTCCTTTCCTATAAAAGTACATATGTCTATTATTCATGAAGGAATGAAAAAAAGTAAATTAGGGTCATCTAGTGAAGATGAAATTGATATCATGTTCACTACCTATCTTTTTTGCATTATCCAAATAGAAGTAGTTATTGATGAGATAAAATACCATGTGATACCTCCTCCTCCTCTCGTCTTGTATAGAGATGATGAGAATGACCCTAGAAAGATTTGGACGAAAAAATCATATTCTATAGACTTAGTCCTTAAGGTTGTAAACATTGAAGAAGGTATAGAAAATGAAGTGGACTAATTTTAATTCATAAACAAACAAGCTCAAGTAGCCAAAGCACCAAAGGTGTCTCTACATTTTTTTTTATTTTTTTCTGAATATGGCTACTTCTATACTAATACAAAATAAATTTACACCGAGGCCATGGCCTCATAAAGCTAGCTCAAAGATGCGACGTGATTACAAGCATAGCAGATCAGTATGCAAAAACCCAGCTGAGTATTTCCCTCAAGAACTGTAGAAAACCTGATCATGACTAAAGCAAAAATCCAGAAAACCCCATAGTTGTACATGGAACTGAGAATTAAAGTTGGGCTATGCGACAACCAAAATAGTGAAACTAGATCAAGTAGTTGTGACCAACTATGCGACAACCCAATACTGAATACAGGAGTAGCTGTGACTGCAACCGAAACTGAACACTGAAGGCTAGCAGAATGCCCCTTTCGCATGCGAAACTGGCAATTTGAGCTAGTGCACTTATCATGATATCTAGGAAGGTGATAAGTGAATCTTCTCGAGCTTTTTAAATTCCAAAAAAACCAAAAAGAACCAACTTGTTTAAACATTAGGAGAGGGGTCAGGCGGCTCCTCGATGATGCGGAATCCATACTTGTAATCATCATCGTCATCAGAGGAGCTTGCCTGATTCTTCATGCTTTGAGAAGCTTTGCTTTTTCTAGAGCCTGAAGCCTTGCTCTATTCAAAGTTTGTCTAGATGGAGCCTGGTCTGTCTTCCGCCGGCCTGTCCATAGTCGCCCTAAGGGAACCAACCTCTTGACCTGAATTGAACTTGCTAAGCTCTATGGTGACCGTGGCCATAAAGGAGAAAGTGCCATGACTACAGGGGAATTGTAACCGAGCGGAGTTAGTCGAGGATTGGAAGGAGTTCAGTGCTATATTGTGCAATCCTCTGCCCCTACCCCGTCCACTCCGAGTAGTCGGGTACCTATCTATGTGGCAGTCCGAGCAAAAAGTAGAGGAGTCCAACGTGGAAGAGAAGGCCTAGCGTCCAATTTTCCCTCGGGAGCTGCCTCTTCTGCAGCTCATCCTCTGTCGAAGTTTTGGCATAACTGGAGGAGCAGGGTGATCCGGGCTACTTGATAAACTATGGAATTATATATGGATGAAAATAAACTTGGCTTCAGCGCTCAAAAGGACGAAATGGAGAGCAATAAACGAGTGGCTAGCGAAAAAGCAGGGGAGACAGAGGGTGGCTTGAAGGCATAGCCAGAAGTTCATCCAACGAACCAGAGCCCAGTGTATTCCTGAGAATGTTCGAGAGCAAACCGCTGCATCTACAAAGGAGGGACCAAAGTGAAAGGGAGAAACGTGATTGTGGCAAGTTGATAGCGCCATGATCAAGAAATTAACCGGAAAAAGAGGAGGTACTGGCAGCATTAAAGCATCATTAATCTTGAGCACGGGGGAAGTTATGGCCGGAGCTATGAGAGGCTGAGTGGCAGTGTAGATCAACCATGTGCCCATCCAAACAGCAATCCACATACCTGTACTACCGTCAGACACCCGGATCCGGGAAAAGGTGTCTCTACATTCCAACATAAGTGGATGGAAATAAAAGAAAAAATTGCATGTATCAGGGTCACAAAAAGGGAACAAAACATTATGTCAATGTGATCATACAAAAAGATATATGGGATACAAGTTCATTGATCCTTTCACTTGGTTAGCCTCTAATAAAAGACAAAGGCCACCTAGAGAGTATGCTCATACTATAGAAAATCCCACCATTTCAATTCTTAGTGACTTAGGCCCTATCTATGACTTGAAATGTAAATCCCCTATAGAAATCATGAAGGCATTATACACATGGGAAGGATGGATAACAACCCAAAGAACCCTATACAATAAAAAATTATTCTTTAGTAAATTAGGTACAAGACTATCTTGGGAATTCATAGGTTACTTAGCACATTGATGGACACAAATACACATTTTCTCCCTTTTATTTTGTGGTGCATGGTGTTTTTTCCTAGGGTTTCATAGTGTAAGGAACTATGGTTATATTCTAATCTAATGAATTGGTAGTTTATGGATGTGTTGAAGCCTTAGATTTATGTTGCTCCAACATGGGGGATAACAACTCCTTTTCCATTTGAAGTGGTGGCTCTGACTGGGGATAATGGGACCAGTTTCCCTATGTGGGTTTTAAAAGGAGAGTGGGTGGTTATCAAGCAATTGCAGTAAGGATAATGATAACTAGATGGCCTATTCGATCATGCAAATCTCTAGCTAACTTAATCTAATATAAACCTGGGTATTCTGTGTGATATGCGAACTCAAAAAGATATATGGTTGACATGTGATAATAATGACCAATCATGCATTAAACAGAGGTGATAATGTGTAAAGATAATTTCTTTGACTAAATAGTTAGTCAAAGAAATGTATAAACTATATCGCATATATCGTATGATTATACATGAAAAATAAAAAAATTTAGCTAGGCATCATACAGTAGTGCAATTAACGCATAACAGAAAGAACATATCTCATATACAATTCATGAAAATGAAATTATATCACTAATTAAATAGAAACAAAACTAATCATACAAGATAGAAGTACCATATGTGTGAAGTTCTGCTCATTTGACTAATGACATAGATTAGCTCCTTTTTCAGATCAAATTATCTTCCAAGTATACAATAGTGCATCAACAACAGAAAGTAGTATGATATTTAAAAGAAACTACCATGTTCCATAATTTCATCAAAGCATTCACAAACTTATAGAAGTGCATTCTTTGCAAATGTTTTTGATAAAACACTGGACCCTTCTCTAAATGCATGAGAAGGGTATAAATATTATTCTAACTAATGTTCAAAAATAGATTATACAAAAATTTGAGGAGGTTTCAAACAACCTTCCTCCTAACTAGTGAACTAACTCTAAAAATAAAAGTGACTTGATGAGCAGAGGTTATAATGATGACTTGTTGTCTATCAGCTTCTCTTTTAAATCATATATATCAGCCATCGGTTTCACTTGAGGAGGTGCCCCAAATTGTGTTCTAACCTGTCCTGCGAAAATGGCATCTGCGAGAGGTGGAATCATCCGTTGAGTTGAATGGAGTGAGCAGTTGAGGGTCATGATTTGGCTGTGTGGCTTGACAAGTTATTGCCAATAAACCTCCCAGTCAGTATTTTCTAACTTTGCAATCACTTCCCTTTGTATTTCTGCTCTTTCCTTCCAGCTTTTATGCAAGTCATTTAAATCTAGCAGTATTTTCGGGTTACCTTCTTTCACCAAGTTGGTGGCGTGCAAAGTGTGGTTTACTGCTTTTACTATGTTCTTTGACACCCCTAGTGCTCTCGCCACTGCTAATTCATCTTTCTTAATCCGTGCATCCCAATCTGTGAATAGAATGTCCTTATGTGTCTCCTCAATCTTGGGAAAATTAGTTTTCCTTCTTTTGTTTCTTGCCATTCAATGAATTCTGACATCCTTGTATTTAAATCATTAAATTCAATTCTTTGGTCAATCGCCTTATCTATTAATTGATCACTGGTGATCAGATAAGGAGAGATATGCGACATTCTTTGGGAAAATTGCTCTTGTTGTTTTGATAGAACGGAATTTAGCTCTAATGCCTCTTTGATGAATTCATCGACAGTAGGGACATCTTCATATTTTCCATGGCTTCTTGTAATTCTTGAATTTGCATGTTCTTCACAGAAATGTATGCTTCATGGATTATCTTTAACACTTCCATATTCTGTTGTAATTGAGAAATTTGTTCAGCAGTTTGTTGGTTCACATTTTCTTTTTCATTTTGCAGCTATTGCTCAAGCTGTGTTATCTTCTCTTCCCTCTCCCTTAACAAAATAGATATCTTCGTAGCTTTATCCATGGTGCCAGTTTCATATGCCCCTGTAAACTACGACATTCTGGTCAAGTTTTCAGCTAGATTGGAAGGAATATCCTTCCATACTATGTCCATTGATCCATTCCCAGGTGGGATCTCGGGTATCTCCACCCTCCTTCTTTTCCTCTGTCTCCTTACTACAAACTTGTGAAGTGGGTTGTAGAACACATCTAAAGGAGGAACTTCAGTCACCTTTAGGACAATTGCCAATGTGGGAAAAGCAGGAATGATTTCTATCTGCTACGAACTTGTCCCTTACTCATCCATCGGCTTAGACTCTGTAATTTTCTGGGTATGCAAAGGAGTGCGATATTTCGTGGTTTCCTGGGCATCTATTGTCTTAGGAATGTCTTGTATTTTTTTATTGAATTGGTCCCACTCCTGCTCCAAACTGTTGCTTTTGATCTCAGAATCAGTATCTTTAGTCAGGTCACTTATGACCTGCTTTTCAGCTGGCCTCCTGTTGGATTCCATTGTATTCTCAGTGTCTCGGTATTTCCCTATATCCAGTGCTTTCCATGTGTCCCCTTGAGACTCTGTGTAAGAATTTTCTTCCTCATTGTTGACAGTTACATTGAGTGTGGGTTTGTCCTCGGATTTTAACAAATGTAATGGAATTATTTCGCGCCTTTTATTTTTGAATTCTTGAAAGCTTTCAAAATCTTCAGGACTCATATTGGCCCTTGCCCACTTGAACGCTTGTTCGAATGATTCAGCTAACTGTAAAAGGTCTTCAGAATTATTAGCCTCATGGTTAAAGGGCTTAATCTTCACTACAGTAGTAATATTATGTGCTCTCTTGTCAGGGTCGAATTGCCTCTTCGGCAGAGTATGCAGCCTGAGGCTCTCTAGGCTTAGTGATTCCTTGGTTGCATGGTTAAAATTTGCTAACGAAAAGGAACCACACTGAATGGGAAAAGATGGCCACAGTGACTTTTTGTTATCTTTTAGGGTCTTGGTCAAGCCTTTTCCCACAGTCTGGTGGGCTATTTCTCTTGCTAATAGTTTATCAGAGACATACAAAGGGAGGACATGTAGGTCTGTTGTACTACCAAAAACCCTTATGTATGTAAACCATTCTTCAACAAAATACTTGCCTACTATGAAGAGGTATGTAGCAGCTTCTTTGGAAAACCTCAGGGCTTTCTTATTAAAAGTCAATTGATGCAATGGTAAAATGACAACATGGTATACTTTATAAAAATGGGGTATATAATGGGATCCCCAAATTTGTTTATGGCTAAGACGTTGGGTGTGGAGCCTGATTATCTTCTTTATTCAGAGGTATCACTGCATTGGACCCCAGTTCATAATGTGGCGGCAATGTCGCCCATAATATTTACGCTACAGGGGGGGTCCAAGGGGGGGAGGCTACAACCTTTGGGATCCCCCCCGTGGCAGGGGATTGGGGGCAGTGCCCCTAAAGCTAAAAATAGATGTAAAATTGCCTTGTAAAATTTTGTAATTTTGTATTCAATCTAATTCATTCATTAGGCAGAGATCTGATGGTAGAAGTTATGTTTAATTTAGGGTTTTTTCCCCTAGAAGGCAACCCCTCACTATATATGAGGGAATTGTATTGCATCTATGTAAATATCTATTCTGAGTGAGAAAGAGAGAGGAGATTGTGTGAGAGTGAAGAGAGAATTACAGTGGATCTAATGTAGGTTGTATCTCTTCAGTTTGCTGGATAATATAAAAGGAAGGATTGGTTGTTTCTCCATGGACGTAGCCCAAATTGGGTGAACCACATACATCTGTGTCTCTCTTGTTTTATGTGATCTCTATTTTTGTATTTCTGCAATATATTTTATGTGTTCCGTTGCTCTATAATATATAATTTTCTAACAACTGGTATCAGAGCTGAAGTTCTATTTCGCTGATAAACTCGCAGGAGAAAAGGGTTCCTGGTTCGAGTGGGAGCAATGGTGGAAGATAGTAGGTTTAGGGTTGAAAAAATTAACAGCCAAAACTACCAGCTGTGGAAGATGCAGATGGAAGATCATTTATACCAGAGAGATTGTACCAAACATTGAGCAGAAAGGCAAAGAAGCCAACGAGTATGATAGACACAGAATGGGATATTCTCGACAGAAAGGCACTTGGAACAATACGGTTATGCCTAGCGGCATCAGTAGCCTTTAATATTTCAAAGGAAACGACAATAGAGGGTTTAATGTCGACATTGGCCAAACTATATGAAAAACCATCGGCCTCAAATAAGGTATTTCTTATGAAGCATTTATTTAATATGAAAATGTCAGAAGGTGGATCTGTTGCTGGTAATTTAAATGAATTTAATACAGTTACCAATTAGTTAAGTTTTGTAGGGGTAACTTTTGATGATGAAGTTAGGGCTCTGTTATTGTTGTGCTCATTGCTAGAAAGTTAGAATGGTTTAGTTATGGCCATTAGTAACTCTGCCTCTAGATCTAGTACTTTAAAGTTTGATGATGTTGTCGATGCAATCCTTAGCGAGGAAATGTGATGGAAAGGCTCCAGTGAGACATTAGGTAATTCTTTGATTGCAGAGACTAGGGGAAGAAAAATGGAAAGAGGAGAGAGCCCTGGATATCACAATAAGTCAAGAAAAGGCATATACAAGTCCATATCAGGGATAGTGTGCTGGAAATGTGGGAAGAAAGGACACCTGAAGAAAGACTACAAGTATTGGAAGGGAAAAAAAGGAGACGCGCAACAAGAACATAATCATGAGGCAAATGTAACAGGTGATGTGTTGTAAGATGCTTTGATTCTTTCATTAGAAAATATTATTGATGCCTGGGTGGTAGATTCAAGGGACTCATTCCATGCCACACCTGATAGGACACATTTTCATGATTATGTTCAAGGAGATTTTGGACAGGATCGATTGCATGATGATAAACCCTGTAAAACAATTGGAATGGATACAATTTTCATAAAACAATAGAATGGAAATCAATGGAAATTGAAGGAGGTAAGGCATGTTCCAGATCTGAAGAAAAATTTGATTTCAACAGGGTAGTTGGGAGGTGAAGGTTGCATAACTACTTTCACAGATAAAACCTGGAAGGTCACTAAAGGAGCCCTGGTAATAGCAAAAGGAGAAAAGGTTGGGACATTGTATTTATGAAATGGTATTTCTAATTCTATTAATGCTTTAACCTCTACAGGAGCAGATATGACATTGTGGCATCACAAGCTTGGGCACATGAGTGATGAGAGGATGTAGATCCTTCACTCAAGAAATTTATTGCCAGGCTTGAAGCATGTTGATTTGGAATTATGTGAAAATTGTGTTTATGGAAAACAGAAGAGAGTCAGATTTCTCAAAGTTGGGAAAGAAAAGAAGAGTGAAAAATTAGATCTTGTGCATACAGATATATGGGGACTTGCTCAGGTATCATCTCTTGGTGGCTCTCGCTATTATGTTACTTTTATTGATGATGCAACCAGAAAAACCTAGATTTATTGTATTCGAAATAAATCTGATTTATTTGATACTTTCAAGAAATGGAAAGCTTTGGTTGAAAATAAGTCAGGAAAAAGGTTGAAGTGTCTAAGATCAAACAATGGAGGTGAATATTGCAGCAAAGTGTTTGATAGGTACTGTTCAAAAAATAGAATTCGCAAAGACAAGACAGTTCTAGCAACACCACAACAAAATGGTGTGTCAGAAAGGATGAATGTGACAATCATGGAGCATGCAAGGTGCATGAGATTGCATGCATGATTGCCTTTAAAATTTTGGGCAAATGTTGTAGATATTGTTGTTTATCTAATAAACAGAGGGCCTTCAAGTTCCTTGGATGGTGGTATTCCAGAGGAGGCATGGATAGGTAAAAAGGTAAACTACTCTTTTTTAAAGACTTTTGGTTGTGAATCCTTTGTCCACATTAATAAATAAAATAGAACAAAGCTTGAGGCAAAATAAAAGAAATGTACCTTTATTGGATATGGTGTTAATGATTTTGGTTATCACTTTTATGATTATGAAAAACACAAAGTCATTAGGAGCAGAGATGTCATATTCAATGAAAAGGTTTCGTATAAGGATCAGTTGCAGGAAAAGAAACAGGAAAAAGAAAACAGAGAATACACAGTGCCTGAAGAGATCACAGAAAAAGTGATGGTGCCTGAAAATCATAATGATCAACAGCTACCACAACAACAAAAAGCACCTCAAACACCTGAAAGTGGTGTTAGAAGATCTACCAGGATATGTACACCCTCTGAACGATACTCTCCTTCATTATATTATGTATTTTTGACTGATTCTGGTGAACCAGAATTTTATGAAGAAGCAGTGCAGGTGGAAACCAGGAAGGAGTGGGAGAAAGCCATGAAAGAAGAGATGGAATCCTTAGCACATAACCAGACTTGGGACTTAGTCAAGTTGCCTGCAGGTAAAACAACATTGCATAATAAATTGGTTTACAGGTTGAAGGAAGAAGATGGAGGCAGAAAAAAGGTATAAATATAGACTTGTGGTGAAGGGGTTTTCACAGAAAAAGGGTATAGACTTTGATGAGATATTTTCTCCTGCTGTTAAAATGACTTCAATCAGAACTATTTTAAGTCTAGTAGCAGCTGAAGATTTACATCTTGAACAGTTAGATGTAAAGATAGCCTTTCTCCATGGGGATTTGGAGGAAGAGATATATATGCAGCAGCCACAAAGATATGAGGTAAAAGGTAAGGAGAAACTAGTGTGTAGATTGAAGAAGAGCTTGCATGGCTTAAAACAAGCTCCAAGGCAGTGGTATCTAAAATTTGGCAGGTTTATGTCTCAACAAGGTTATACTAGATGTCACTCTGATCATTGTGTTTATCTAAAAAAGAATAATGATGGCAGCTATATTATATTGTTATTGTATGTAGATGACATGCTTGTTGTAGGTTCTAACATTTAGGAAATAAATGTGCTCAAAAAAAAATTGGCGAACTCATTTGCAATGAAGGATTTGGGCTCTACAAAACAAATCCTTGGTATGAGAATAACTTGAGACAGGAAGAATCGAAAATTAGCATTGTCTTAGAGTGAGTACATAGAAAAGATGTTGAAAATATTTAATATGCAGAATCCAAAACCAGTTAGTATACCTTTGGCTAGCCATTTCAAACTAAATAAGGAGGTGTGTCCCAAGGCTTAGGAATAAATGGCTGATATGTCTAAAGTTCCATATGCATCAACAGTTGGAAGCTTAATGTATGCAATGGTCTGCACAAGGCCTAATATTGCACATGCATTGGGAGTTATAGGCAGGTAAATGAACAATCCAAGGAAAAAACATTGGATGGCAGTGAAGTGGATTCTCGGATATTTGAGAGGTACCACAAATCAACCATTATGCTTTGGTGGTTAAAACATTTCTCTACAGGGATATGTTGATGCAGATATGGCGGGTGATAGAGATAAAAGGAGGAGCACAACAAGGTATGTGTTTACTGTAGGTGGAACAGATGTCAATTGGGTTTTAAAACTGCAAAGTGTTGTTGCACTCTCAACAATGGAAGCAGAGTATGTTGCTGCTACAAAGGCTAGTAAAGAAATGATTTGGTTACAAAGGTTTCTGGATGAATTGGGTAAGAAGTAGGAGTTGGTCAGGTTATACAGTGACAGCCAGAGCGCCATACATATTGCAAAGAACTCTGCATTTCATTCCAAGACAAAACATATACAACTCAAGTATCATTCCATACGGTCAACATTTGAAGCAATGGTGAAGTTGCTATAATCAGTCTCCAAGTGGGAGATTGTTGGTGTGGAGCCTGATTATCTTATTTATTCAGAGGTATCACCGCATTGGACCCCAGTTCATAATGTGGCGGCAACGCCACCCGTAATATTTACGCTGCAAGGGGGGTCCAGGGGGGCAGCTGCGACCTTTGGGATCCCCCCCCCTGGCGGGGGATCAAGGGTATGCCCCAAAGCTACAAATAGATGTAAAATTGCCTTGTAAAATGTTGTAATTTCGTAGTCAATCTGAGCCATTCATTAGGCAGAGATCTGATGGTAGAAGTTATGTTTAATTTAGGGTTCTTTTCCCTAGAAGGCAACCCCTCTCTATAAATGAGGGAATTGTATTGCATCTATGTAAATCTGTATTCTTAATGAGAAAGAGAGAGGAGATTGTGTGAGAGAAAAGAGGGAATTACAACGGATCTGATGTAGGTTGTATCTCTTTAGTTTGCTGGATAATATAAAAGGAAGGACTTGTTGTTTCTCCGTGGACGTAGCCCAAATTGGGTGAACCACATATATCTGTGTCTCTCTTGTTTTATGTGTTTTCTATGTTTGTATTTTTGCAATATATTTTATGTGTTTCATTGCTCTGTAATATATAATTTTCTAACATGAGATGGATAGGGTAGGGGTCTTGCAAAGTCCATTTCCTACCCATGATTGGAAATTTAGTGCAGAAACAGATGGCATCCATGATATATGCACTGAAATAAAATGGCAAAAGGTTCTCTGTGGAGGAAGACCTCTTCTGACGATACTCGGAGATGGCAGTGGCTAGGTTATCAGATCAGATAGTGGCCCAATTCATTATGTGGGAATTGACACAGGCATCAATTAAAGGAATTTGTTCTATGAAAAACTTGGTATTATTAGGTAATCCATATAGCCTACATAACATAGAAGCTGCATAGTTTAGGGGTTTGCCAAAGAAGCTACGGGATACATACCCATTTTATCATATTTGAAATTGTTCCCCAGTACCCTCCAGCCCTGGATCATCTTGAAAGGTTCTTCATTTTTCTTTGCAAAGTTGGCCAGGTATGACTTGTCATATATGTCCTCAGGGTCAGGTATATGATACATTTGGTTCAGGTCTTCAGCTTTGAATGAACCCATGAGCTCCATCCTCGAGTCCCTGAATTGCCTGTCTTCAATAATGAGATTTTCCACCACCCACCTAATCATATCATTATATGGGAGTATTTTCGCTCTCACTCCTATTCTGTGAAGGAAGGAATATGAAGCATCTTTAAATTGGACTCCCGAAGGTTTTATTGAGTCAATCGTCGCATTTATGGTAGTAATTTTAGGATGTTCATCTTCAAGCTTGTTGTATATGACTTCCCATGTTGTCGCTCCTCCATCGGCGTTGCAAACTGTATCAGCGAATATAGGCGACATTTCTGATAGCTCAGATTCTGTAATGCTTTGCTTCTTCTGTTTTGCATCACCTTTCGTAATGACATGTCTTTTGAAGCTTGCCTGAAATGGAAGAGATATATCAGTGCAGATGATATAGTGCAATTAAGGCTGAAAGCTTTTTGAAATGACTTTGAATCGTGGGAAGATTTTGAACTAGATATTCAACATTAACTAGCCATAACTTGAAACATCATTACCTCTCCTTGGGATGCTAAACATTAATTACTCTGTCAAACCACTCATTATTATATTAAAACATAGTAACTTCCCATGCTTCATGCTTTATTCATGCATCGCAACTTTTAAATGTTGTAATATAGCATTGCCTAGAGATAATGCGAAATGTGATTGCGGAAATAACAATATCGCATTTCGCAAATCGTTAAAGGATGACACAATGGCATGCATTATTTATTTGTGACTCTACGAAGTGCGATCACATGTTCTCAAGGCGTTCTAATCGAAATATCGCAGTAGGGGGGCTTCATCGCATGTCGCATTTCGGGATTTTCTTAAAGATGTTTATAATTATCACATGGAAAATTGTGAAATGCGATTTGCGATAAAGATCCTAAGCTTGGGTTGTTTTCTAACGGTTTCAAGGCAATTTCTTAGAATTAGCATTTATTTTTCAAAGACTAAGAATTTAAAAAGAGTCCCCATTTATATGTCAAATATCAACTATTACTCATATAAATGGTGGGGTTGTTACATAGTACAACAATTGGCGATTCACTTGGGAGAATCAACTATCTCTGATTGATTTTTTGAAATTTCTAAAACTTTTAAAATAAGAAAAGTTCTAGGGATAATAATTACATGAGTTATAAACTAAACCACATTCCTCTGAAATAATAACCACTCACTCAACCTATCTATTCAACTACTTTAATCTTGTAGTGATAAAAATACAAATGTTTGCATCAGTGAATACTGAGATTTTAAAGAGATATGGCAGGTGTCTTCTACAGATTAGTTTTTTGGTTTTCTCATTTATCACAGATAGAGCCTCTGCTACCAGCAGATGTTCATATCCTTGACAAGGTCATCTTTTAACCAACAATGATCCTTTGTCCCATCCAAAGAAATTTTCAAAATTCAAAATGATACTCATTTGCTTTTTCTTTTTTCTTTGACCTTGTTTTTCTTTTCATGTAATTTTCTTTTGAAATTTCTTAAAAGACATTATTTAGTCTTGGTAACCTAATAATGACAATGCCATTCACCAGTTGTAACTAAACTGGACAAGTTGGCCCTTAATGAGACCCCTTGTCCTTTGATTGATTAGATCATTGGCTATTACCCTATTTTGACATGCAGTTTTGGTAATATCAATTTAATTATTCCTCTATGATCATGGTAAAAAAGCTCGTAATGAGACTTATTATCTTTTAAGTTTTGTATATTTTAGAATTACACTGTGAAAAAAAGAAAATTTTATCAGATGGTGTGAATCATTGGCCCTTTTAAAGAGTTTTGGATGATAATGATAGAGTTTTGAGATACTCATCTATAGAAAGTCCTTACTAGGTTAAAGATTCTTTTCTTGACTGATAACAACACATCTATACTTTATAAAGATAAGAGCTTGTTCATTGAACAAGTGTTTTTAGCAAGGTCAAGTTTTTCCAAAGAAATAAGGTTCATTTTGATACTCAAATGCTCTAATTATTTCTTTAATTTTTCCTACTTATTGAAGCGAAAAACCATAATATTATCAGATATTTTATTTTGAGAAGCCAGAAGTAAATACTACTTTAATTTTTATTTTCCTAAGAACCTTAAAGACAATATGATACAAAAATAACAGAGGTTGTCTTCTAGGAAAAGTATTTTTTCAGAATTTGCCCATTAATGGGCAAGGAATCCACTTTACCTGATAAGTCTTTTAAAATAAATGTTAATTGACCAATTTTCTCAATGATTTGGAATGGTCCAAGCCACAGCCTTTGTAACATGGCATGCTTACCCTTTTCCTCATGTGCTTTGTCCCATTTCAAAACCAAATCACCTACTTAAAAAAATTTACGACTGGCAGAGGTTGTATCAAAATAGGCTTTGACTAACTGTTGATGATGGGAATGGGTAGCTTTAGCCTTTTCTCTTTCTTCTTCAAGTTTAAGGATTTGAAATTGTCTTGCTTGAAGAGAAGAGGAAGTATTTTCATTGATAAATTGCACTAGGGTGAGAGATGGGATTGCTATGTTTGTGGGGAGAACTGCTTCTTTTCCATAAACTAAAGCAAAAGGAGAAGAACCAATTGAGGCCTTATATGTTATTTTATCTGCCCAAAGAGGAAATATCAATGCTTTGTGCCAATTCCTATGATTTTGGTCCATAGTCCTCTTGATGATTCTGATAAGGTTTTTGTTTGTTGATTCAGCTAATCCATTACCTTGTGGATAATAGTTGGCTGAATACTTCAATTTGAAACCTCTTTTCAAAGCAAATTCTACCATAGTATTTCCAAAAAAATAAGATGCATTATCAAACATTAAAGTTGTGGGTGGGACAAACCTTGTGATTATGTACTGATCAATAAAATCTGTAATACTTTCTATATTATCTACCTTTAGTGGGATAGCCTCTACCCATTTCGTGAAATAATCAGTAGTTGTAAGGATGTACTTGTGCTGCTTGGAAGAGTTAGGAACAATCTCACCAATTATATCTAATCCCCATTGTTCAAATGGTTGTTGGATATTAACTAGCTGCAAAGGGAATGCTGGTTTCTTTTCTCTTCCAACTGCAGTTTGACAAGTTTTTCATTTTCTTACATAGTCATGTGCATCCTTGAATAGTGTTGGCGAATAATAACCTGCATGCAGGATTTTATGAGTTGTGGTGTTTAATCCGAAATGACCTCCAGCTGGTCCATCATGTAACTCCAGCATAACCTTTTCAGCTTCAGGTTTTTCAAGGCATATTAATAACATTGAATCATATTTTTTTCTAAATAATACATCATCAATTATTTGATACTGATTTGATTTCAACCTTAAAGCACGTTTTGTTTTGTAATTAAGATGCGTAGGAGCATATCCATTCTTCAAATAAAACTTCAAATCAGCATATTGTGATTGTGCATTATTGAAGCTTACCTCTGATATTTGCACTTCATTACCTTGGTCTTCTTCTGTTGATAAGTGGGAATCTCCAATTAGCATCCTGCAAAAACCTTGGCCCCTAACAATTTTAGTTGCCTGTATTTCTACATCGTATTCTTGAAGTTCAGTGACCCAATTGGCCCTTTTCTCCCCCACTTCTCTTTGAATCAATAGTTGCCTTACTGCAGGGTAAGGTACTATTATTTTTGTATGAGTTTTGAGGAGAAAAGGTCTGAAATTTTTCAAGGTTTTAAAGACAGCAAAAGCTTGTTTCTCAACAGCTGAGTAGTTTAACTCAACACGTTGTAAATTTGAACTGAAAAAAGAGATAGGTGCTTCTATGTTTTGATCGTTTAGCTGTGTTAAAACTACCACATATGATGTATCAAATGAAAAAGTGTACAACACAAAAGGTTTGAGAAAGTTTGGAGTTGTTAAAGAAGCATTATTGATGATGGATTTTTTGCTTAACTTAAATGACTCTCTTTCATCTTTACCCCATTTGAAGACTGCATTCTTTCTTATCATTGATTGAAGGGATAAAAAAATATGTGAGAAATCTGGAACAAATTTTTTTACAAAATTGATCTAGCTTAGGAATGATTGCATGGTCTTTTTGTTATGTGGGAGAGGAATATTTTCAATTTCTTGGATTCTATCAGGATCAATATAAATTCCTTTCTTGGATACTACGTACCCAAGAAGCTTGCCTTCTGCTAAAGCAAAGTATGACTTTTTTGGATTCAAAGAAATGCCATATTTCTTGCATCTTTCAAAGATATGCTTTAGGTCATTCAAATGATTATTTATGTTCCTAGAGTAGACTGTAATGTCATCTAGGTAAATAAAAACTAATTTATTAATTATACCTTTAAAAGAAATATCCATGGCGCGTTGGAATGTAGCACCTACATTGATAAGTCCAAAAGGCATCTTTTGATAAGCATATGTCCCCCACTTGGTCCTGAATGTTGTCTTTAATCTGTCATCTGGATGTACAAGAATCTGATTGTATCATGAACATCCATCTAGAAAAGACATTAACTTAGAACTTGCAACTAGTTGCAATATTTGCTCCATGGTAGGCAAAGAAAATGTATCATTTTGACCATCTCTATTTAGGTTTCTAAAATCAATACAAATCCTAATATCACCATTATTTTTCCTATAGGAACCATATTTGATACCCATTTTGAGTGTCTAACATGAAAGATTATCTTTACTTTCAGAAGTTTGTTCAACTCATATTTGATCTGACTTTCAAGGTTTGGATGAATCTTTCTCAACTTCTGTTGAACTGGTTTCTCATTAGAAGTCATTGCTATAGTATGTTGAATTACAGAGGTGTCATAGGTCTTGAGATCTGAATAATCCTAGGAAAAGACACCTTTATATGTTTTCAACAACTTGATGAATGATATCCTTTCTTCGGATAATAACCAAGACCTAGGTTGAGATTTTGAGGTTTTTCAATTGTACCTAGGTTTACCACTTCAAATGTCAGAGTAGAACTCTGAGTCTTGGAGTTGGTAATCTTCTTAAACATGTCTTTCAAATCATAGAGATCTTCCATTTTGACTACAAATTTCGGAATTGGGTTTTGATCTTGTTTATGGTTGATTTGCAAGTCATGATCATGTTCATCTATGATTTGTTCCTCATAAGATCCTTCTGATGTAAGGAAATTGATTATATCAACATCATTATTAAACACTCTCCAATTTGTCACATTATCAAGAATGGATGGTCCGAAAACTAACTCTATGGAAAATCTATCTAGACCAATTTTTCTGAAGGTATAAGCCTAGATTCTACATTGGCAAGTAAGTCAGCACTTGCATTTTGTAATCTGGGGACTGAAGAAATGTTAAAAGTAGTGAAATGAGAAGTAAGATTTTGGGCTAAAGATTGATAATTTTTTAGATGCCCAGACACGTCATGGATTGTGTTTCTTACCTGTTTAATAACTATTTCAGAGTCTCCATATACTTGTAAATATTTGACATTAAGGCCAATGGCTTTGTACAACCCTTGAATCAAATCTTCATATTCTGCAGTATTGTTAGCGCATTGAAATTCAAGCTTGTAGGCTAACATGGTTTTCTCTCCTTGCAGGTTGATTAAGATACATCCTGCACCTGCACTATCTTCAGACTTGGAACCATCAAAATAAAGAGTCCAGAATAGTGAATTATTTACAACTTTATCAACTACATCTACACACTTGGAAGCATTTTTTTGTGAAAAAATTTCTATCTAAGATATTACAACATTATCTAGAAAGGGAGATTTTTTAGCATTAAAGGATCCCAAGAATGATTCAGCCGAGTATTTTGCAATAATTTTATTGGTGAAAGCTATAGGTTCATTGCTTCCCTCGAGATCAGTGGCTGTGTACTTCATGAATTTTTCACGATCTACTCTGATTTGGTTAGGTTTACCATTGTGTGGCAAGCACATGTGAGACCAATCAGTTGCAAAGTATCTGTGTAGCTTTTCAGACCAATCCCTGCTTAGAATTAAACCATAAAATTCAGGGATATCAACCACTAGAATATTGATTATCTGCGAAACTTTTGGATTAGAGGAAAGCCTGATTGAAAATGATGCGATTTCTCCAAGTACCTCTTTAGTTCTGTCCAGTTGAACTATGTGTACAACGGATTTTTTAGGTGTAATATTCAATTTGGTACACACAGTTCTTGGCATAATATTTGAAGAGGCTCCTAAATCAACAAGGCAATTATGGACATTTTTGTTGAAAATCTCATAAGTAAGAAGAAATGGAGGTGCATGAGAAATAGACCTATCACCTATCAGAACTAAATTTGAGGGATTTACTTTGTTTGAATATGAAGGAGGTTTTCCCATATCATAAGAAGCTTGAGTGACTATAGCAGATGGTAGAGGGGTTACAATGTTGAAATGTGGAAACAAGAATATTCCAGTTTAATTTGTCCTTGAATTAAATTGTGAATTAAAATCGAATTTAGTCTTAACAGCTACTTGGAAATAATTAATTAAGTTATTTTGACTTAATTAGTTGGAGAAATTCAAGTTAGAAGTCTTTCTGAAGTCATGAAAGAGTTATCCCTTAAATTAAGGAGATAA